>VMBQ01000614.1:206492-242390 GCA_007657795.1 Dreissena rostriformis
CAATAAGTTAAAAAAAAAAGCTCTGTCTCTTGGTAATTAAGTTTTCGGTTATATGAAATATACACTTACGTATTCATTTCATATCCAGTGATAAAATAAAAACAAGTTAAACCTTAAGCACTCAATATGGACGCATGACTTTATAACATATAACGCAACTCTATAAATAGTTTAAACCCAATAACCCTCTATGTGAGTAATGTTTATAGAACGTAACTGCTCAGAAAGGAAGACACGTAATTTCCGTTGTTTGTTAAAGAAATCATCGCAATATATCCAGTCACTATAGCGTAACAGGTCTTTAATCGAAGTGCTGAAGGCATTGCAGTTGTTTGCTAAACAGAGGGGTTGAAGTACCGCACTTAGGTGCAAACCCAATGAAGGTCTTCAAAACCAAATAGCGACAACAGTGCGGTGAAGTAGAATATTTTTGTGAAACGAAACGCACTTTGGTTGTGCCTAGTACATCCTCATTTCATCAGTTCCGTCATCATTATCATAGTCGTCGTGATCATCATCATCGTCGGAGTAATAATTCAACATCCTCGTCATCATCATCAAAATCGCCTTCATAATTAGTGTTATGTCTACACCGTCATAAACTAAAACCATAGCATTATTAGAAGCATTTTTTCTCAACACCAGATTATAAATATTGCAATTATCGGTGAATATCCATTCGTTTTCATACGGGGATATCAGTAATATTTATGTCGGAATTATTGCTTTGAAAGCCTAACCGCTCTATCTGATTGTCAAATCTAACCGCAGAATCCGTACTACCAACTAAAAACCTGTATTTTATCCCCAGGTTAATTTACATGAAATCTATTCGTAATGTCCATTGGTCACCAAGGTCTGGGCTTATTTCGGATTGGTTGACTAATTAGAATGTTCGAGAAGGAAAATCTATTAATATTTTTACTTGCTTGGCAAATGTACTAAAATCTAATCGATTTATATTGGTATGGAGTAATCCCGTTATATTTGCCAGTACCATAACTTGTGTATCCTATGCAAATAGGTGACCCTCTCATCTGTGCTGTTTGTTGACCCAGTGTGGTTACTATTAATCTCGTGTCTATTTGCTTATCATCCCCGTGTCAATACCTCTGACCATTTTATCAACTGGGATAATATAGTATCTAAGGACAAATTCCTTCATTTAGAATATCGTACCTTTGACCTTTCAAATTGCTGATTAGGTGTACTTTTACAGTGAATGTAAGGTATGTCATGTTTCTACTTGCGAAAGAACGCTTATCTTCAAATCCTATAATCATGGTCAAGATTTGCTATTAAATTTCCAAACTTCATTTATGTTATAATTGTTCCTAACATTCAAATATTTTCTTTATATAACCATTAGTATTAAAATATAAGATTTATCATTAATTACCATTGTATAACATAATATTTATGTTATAAGAATAAACAATATGCATATGCTACGTTACACAAGCAATCCTCGTAGTGTCACAAAATATAACGATAACAACAGAACTCTCCAAATTATTCAATCGTTTTGCGTTGCAACGCATTTTTAATTTTCAGGTTTTTATTTCGTCAAAAGATGCATATAAAAGATATTGTAGAGCATGGTAAATGTTCAGTTTTACTGTTTCTTCAGCAATATCATAACTACAACGAAAATTTGCAAATCTGAAACATTTTTTTTCAATTTTGCCAATTTACCAAAACGTGAAAAGGTCTCTTTAAAGGATAAAATTTGAGCACTGAGTCCACAGAGTAGCATTTGATTTATTGTAGTAAAACATTTAATTCTTAAAATTCAACAAAAAAATAACTGTGCTAAATATGCTTTTGGTGTTTTGCTCTTGGATTGTTGTCTTTATCACCTTCAAATGTGGTTGAATAATATTGGTGTCTATTTGTAAGACTTAACATGTGTGAGATAATTTGGACATATTGGCTGATGTTACTGAATTTTAAGTCGACACTTATTAACAAAACACTAATTATCACAAGCAGTCAGTTTATCGTAACTTGCTCAAATTGACATCAAACAAAAAATGTCAATACGTAAAGGAGAACTTATTGGTACCTGTTATGACTATTTCAACTGCAAAACCACTTAAAGCAACCATTGACATCATGCTAATATACCCAAACAAAGTTAATGTCCTGGTCCATTGCATTCCTGCATTTATCTGCGAAGTTTTGGCCATCATCCGGTTGCTAAAAACACAAGCAATGCATATAGGTATATAACCAATAAAAAGCAACTTTGCAAAGCTTAAGAGTCATTAAATATAGGGGAAAATCTGATTGTCCGCAAAACAAGAGTCGCACATTTTTTATTTTGGATTAATAAGAAGTTAAAAAAAAACTTGGTCTCCCAATAATAATTGTAATTATTATATTCAAAATTAAATCTCATCAATATAAAAATGTACCAAACAAAACAAGAAACAAGAAAACAACACCTTTTTTACCATATCCATAGAAAAATCTGCATTTGTCAAATTATAATGAATATGAACAGTGGTTATTTCATTTTAGAGGTCAATTTTCAAAGTCAAATGTATTAAGTGAAATTATGCATTTGTCTGCCTTGAAGTACTTGCATTCGATGGCCTGTGTATGTTTCTGACTTAAGAAATTTCATAATCACTTTAATATTGGAAACAAATGTATTGTAGGGTTCAGCATTTTGGTGTTCAAACCTGTGATGTTATGATGACATGGGAGGAAAACTACAACGGGCGAGGCATGGTATGGTATTGCGCAAGGGGGGGTTAGAGGGTTAGGGTTAGGGTTAGGGTTAGGGTTAGTGTTAGGGGTCGGGTTAGGGTTAGCCTAAACCTAACCCTAACCCTAACCCAACCCCTAGCCCTAACCCTTACCCTAACCCTAACCCAGGGTTATTTCCCCTATACCAGGCCTCGCCCGTTGTAGTTTTCCGCTTCCCTGATGACATACTTAGTATTCTGCCTAATTGGGAGTATATCGATTTCCATCAGTCAGTTGATTTGTCGGTCTTTTTCCTAGACCATATCATTTCAGCACGATATCAAAAGAAGGATTTACCTAGCATCTTTTAAGTCGGTGAAATAAAAAGTATTGTTTGTAAAGAAATAAAAAAAAAATATTCAAATAATGTCTTTACAAATGAACATATTGACAACTTTGGGGAATACATGTTTTACGAACATCTCATCTCTTGTGTCGTTAGAGAGGTGAGTCCTGTCACCGGGAAGGGCCGCTATGAGTTGAAGCCCGAGTTCTATGCCTGCTATAACCCGTACTTCTACCATTATACCAAGGGAGATAAATCTAAGGTTAGTGATTTTTTTTTTATACTTTTTATTTATGCGAATTAGTTTTTTTGTCAATGTTATCTTGATATAGCTGCCACAATGTCGGTTTGTTGTATGTGTGTGTGCATCTCTAAAGTTGTCCTTGACAGTAATTTCATGATTTACCATGCACTTTTCAACTTGACATGCCACAAATGTTCACCATATGGAGACGTGTCTCTAGCTTAAACGTCTAGGTCACAGTCCAAAGGTCCATGCTCAAATATTGGCAAAATGAAAATAAAATGCCATAAACGTTGACCATTTCATAACTATGTCTGTGTTCCTAGCTGAAACGTCAAGGTCATACTGTAAAGTCAATGCTCAAAATATCGAGGTGATATAGCTAGTGCTCACTATAGCTTCATTGTTCAGCTGGCAAATATAAAATAAAATGCCTTACATTTTCATTTAGTAGACTTGATGTGCACAAAGCCTGATTTGTTTTAAATAAATAATATATGTGTTATGCCGTATGTAATGAAATTTAATTCATAATCTGATTGTTTGAAAAATGGAAACATAAACAAGAAAAAAGCAACTTAATGTCATGTTGTTAGATGTAACAACATAAAAAGAAACTTTCATCACAAGTTCTAAACTTACTTAATGTCCAATATTTTCCAGTCAGAAGAGATGCAGGTGAAGAGAAGGAAAGAAAACAACGAGCTGCAGGCCTTGCCCCCTCCGGTTCCCCCGAAGTTCCGCCCCATGTTTATCACCGTAGTGGGCCTCCTTCAGTGTGACGTAATGATCTACGTCATAGAGCTTGTGCTTGCTAGGGCGGCAGAGGTCAGATCAAGTTCACTGTCGGAGACTCAAGTGGAACGGGTGAGTGCTATTATTGGTTTCGATAGAATGCATGGTAGTTGTGTCAAATAAAACGTATTCAATGGATTGACTGACGATTAATATACAGATAGTTTATAATTCCTAAAAAGTAGATCAGCTGAATTCATGATTTATTTACAATTGTTGCAATGTTTCGGAGATCTAGGAGTTGTAGGAATTCAAAATTGAGGCTGTTATCCAAAGTTCTCTTCTACTTACTATCATCAAAATGAGTTTAGTATTTAATACTAATTAAGGATTAAAATAATTGTGATTCATGAACGATTTGATAGATATGTATGCTTTTTGAATGATAAACTAGATTGTAAAACGTGATCATGGCTCTTGATCTTTTTGCATTGTTCAGAAGTTATTAGTTATACAGTGTGTATTTCATTCTTTGTGTTTGTGGAGATCAGTCTGTATGAATTCATAATTAACAATTGAAGACTTCAACAAAATTTATATAACATGGGCTGATAGTTGTTTGAGGATATGCAAAGTCAATAATTAATGTAAACTAAAAAGAGACTGAATTTTTTAAATTATTTTAAAAATAAGTTTCTTTAATATTCTTCTCTTGTCATTGTGTCATATTTTCAGATTTATTTACTTACAACAATATTTTATGTTAAAGGTTCTTCATTTGATCGGGTTGGGGCTTCATGAACAAAAGCGTGCAATAGAAGAAGGCAACAGACAGTTTGACTTCCTCACAAGAATATGCAACCCCTCCAACTTACACAGCAAGTCAAAGAAATTGTTATTTTTCATTTTTATAAAGGAATAAGAACAAATCCTAAAATCGCACTCAATGTTTTTTTCGTATTTGAATTTATTTGATTATTTGATTTGTAAACTCCTATATTTATCTTTAACTATTCCTTTCCATTATAGGTTATGAAATTGTTACTATGTTATGAACATAATATTGCATCACACCATTGCATCTATAGTTGAGAAATCCAGAATGCCTATCCAAATATTAATGTGTTCATAAAGGAAACACAAATTCTGATTGACATTGAATTACACATGTTGTTTGTTCAACAAATAAAGAGCGGAAACTATATTTGGACATGTACCGCATTAAAAGCATGTGAAATGAAAATTTTATAACGCTGAAAAAAATATATACCAGTCTTTTGTATCTGTTTGGATGCTGGACTGATCTTTAACCAGAACTTGTTTATGTAAATTCAAAACATAACCATTTTTGTTACATTAAAATGTGTATGTACAAGATGTCAATCCACAAGGAAAACATTTGGGTCATTTGAAAACGTTAATGTACATTAACAGGCCCTGGTGGCTGCATTCAGACGCTCTTGGAGAAGATCATGAACAGTAATAATATCACCCATGACAGCATCCGAGATCTAGTCATATGGACATTGAAGGTGATTTAATGCCTTTCGATTTGTTTTTAATATGAGTTCATAATGCGGCATTTTAATTTCATTATTACAATGTTGAAGAGGAATATTGTTTTCTTTTGAATTTTATCATGAAAAGTAAGCAAAGCAGTACACTTTTAAAGTTTAACGACCTTTTCATATTTAGTCTTAACATAAGTGTGTTTACAATAGATTATGTTTGACCAAGTATTTTTAAGTTCTACTTTATTCGTTGGTACATTTCAATTAAGGTTTATGTTGGGAGTACGTGTTTTGTTGTTAAAGTAATTAAAGTGTGGTAGTATAAAGGCCTTCTTACACATACACTCAAACAAATAGGAAAACAAACATCAATAAACTATAAAAATCCTTATGTATCAGACAATAACAGAAGTACGCCAAATGAAAAATGAGCCCGTTCCTGTGGAGAAGGAGAATGCCCTGTTTGCGCCGAATGATGACAAAGCAGAGGCTGGGCGGAGAAAGAAGCAAGCGGCAGCGGAGAAGCGCCGCCTGAAAATCATGACCCAGATGTCGGCCATGCAGAAACACTTCATCAAAGAAAACGCGGAGCTGTTTGAGAACACCAGTACTCAATTGTTCCGTAGGATTGAGACCGATATGGTTATAAGGTAGGTGAATAATTTTTGATTGATCTGAATGTGATTGATTGTGATCAGCAAGCACTGCATAATACCTAAGATTGGGTCCGATATCGATATCAGGTAGGTGATTGATATGTGATTGATATGTGATTGATATGTGATTAATGGGTGATTGAAAGTGAACTACAAGAATTAAAACTACGATTGGTTCCAAAATTGGATAGTAGGTAGGAGATTTATTTTATAAGGGAATGTGATTGTTTAGGAACTGTGAGGTTACATCAGGTGACATGTCAAATTCAAGAACATCCTATTGTTCTACACTGGACTTGAATATTAGATACCTTTGTGAATGAACACTGCTCAGCTATTTGTCGTCTGTAAATCGAAAATAAAAGATTCTCGAGTATCATAAAATTATGTGACAGTATATAACATGTTTACAAACAAAAATAATTGTTCTTTGATTTGTCAAATAACTATTCCGTTGTTTCAGATCTGTAAAATCAAACTGAAGAGTGATTCTTTTGGCAAATATTTATGTTGTATTCCATTGACAAAGTGAAACTTTAGAAGTACAGATTGTCCTTACTACCTAATGTTGTATCCCTTTCATTGGGTACCCTACCAAAGTGCATATGGACTCACTTCTCAATAGTGATACCATGTAGACAAGCGATTGATAGACACTTGTGTATGCCCCACAGTGATGCAGGTAGCAGCAGTTTTCCTGTGGCTGTGGGCTGCAATCAGTCCCGCTCTGGCCTGACCCATCCCCAGCTTGCCACATGTATCCTGTGTCAGGAAGAGCAGGAGATCACATTCACATCCAAGGCCATCGTGCTGACAGCATTCGTACAGAAGTAAGTGAGCAGCGTTCGTACAGAGGTAAGTCAGCATCATTTGTACAGAAGTAAGTCAGCAGCATTCGTACAAAAGTAAGTCATCATCATTCCTTCAAAAGTAAATCACCAGCATTCGTACAGAAGTAGGTCATCTTAGTTGACTCAGTGTTTAAATAACATAAATTGAAGACGGTTTGTTCTACAGTGGTTTAGTTACTTAAAAGACAACATATTCAATACGTTTCATTAAATTTAATTTCATCTATTTTATTTTATTGGAGAAGTTTTATACTATGTTATTGGCACAAAAATATACATTGAGCCTGGTTTTTTATTTATTATAACGAAGTCATCTGCTGAATATATAATTGTCAATTGATTTTAGTGAAAGATGGTCAAACATTTTTTTTTAAAATATAAGAATTTTGTTCAAGTGTTTTTGCAATTAAATGGTGTTCTGCCCTGAAATTGTAATGAAATGGAGTAAACACTGTAGTGTATATATTTCAGATCAACAGTTCTCTCCCTTCAGCACGGCAATGCTCTTCTAAATGGGAAAAACTTTGACCCGCTGTTCATGCGATCAGACCTGCCAACGGGCTCTCACACTAGCTCCTGTGGTCACATGATGCATGTGGGCTGCTGGCAGAGGTAAATATGCAGCGCTTGGGGTGGGGTTTCGGTGTCTAAGTTTTGCTGTACCATTTGTTTTGAGTTAAGCTATATAAAGCAAGTTTGGAAACAAAAACAAAATCTTTGATAATTATACGTATGTTAAAAAATTTAACTCTGTTTATTATACATGATTACAAGATTTGCGAATTTATGCCATTTAAATTCAAATCTGATTCAACTTTGATAATTATACATATGTTAAATTTTTTTACTCTGTTTATTATACATGAATACAAAATTTGCGAATGTATGCCATTTAAATACAAATCTGATTCAATGTTTATTAATTATCTAATAGTTTTAGTTGTATTGCACTATTTATTTCTTAAAAATACTGTTGATGATCAAATACCCAGCCTGATGACTGGTGACTAGAACCTTGGTATAGGTATTGTATATGCTATAAAAACCCTACAAGCATCTATACCTAATGATTTTATGTTAACTTGTCACTGTCTTATTTTCTAAACAAATATGGAAGAAGAAACAGCCTGTACCAAATATGCTCATAAATAAGGGATGTGGAAGATATTTGAATAGTTGCCATTAAATTATTGCCATTTGAATAGCTAACACTTTTTCGAACATGTACATTTCTTTCTATTTTTTCTGAACCCAACATGTCACATTTGAAATAATTAGTATACACAGTTTTTCACCACACTCTACAAAATTTATTGATATCAATGGTTTGTATGGTCACATGTGAGACTTGAACACACAATATACAGCTCGCTGTAAGTTGCCACACGTATGGTTGCCAGGGCTTTAAATTAACATCCAACAGTAGTCAACAATTATATTCAAGTTACAGTCTGTACCAAAACCACATGATATAACAATCTGATCATATCACATTTAGTCATTAAAGCTCGGAACATTTTCTCGATTTTATTACTGTTTGTCTCAGTGTTTCAATTTCCCTTGTTGTTTGTATATGACACGCATTCTAGCTGATAATGCAAATCAATATGCCACTATAGTGAAGCGTGTACAATAAACATGTTTGATAGCATTCCTATCTGTCGTTGCCATGCATCTTGCGGAATTGTTAAAAGGTTCAATTTAAGGATTGACGACGGCTAATTAATTGTTGTGTCATTGTCACTGTAATCCATTTTGCAATAATTGGTCGGCAGCATGCAAATTGATTGACAATTATAACCAAATACTCCGATTCGCTGTATGAAAATTATAAAAACATCATGTTGTTAATGACAGCTGTTATCAAAACATTTACCAGCACACCACAGTGGTCGGCAACAACGCTTACATGTTACTGTGTAGTTGTACATAATTCTTTTTTATTTTATTTTAGACTATAATTGATTTAAATATTCCGCAGGTTTTCGAAAAAAAAATCCCAACCATAGTTATTACCAGTCATGCAAATATTCGATTGAATGAAAATGAAAATATTCTAATACCGATTTTGGTATTGATTTATGCAATCCCTAACATAAATTCAAGACAAGACTTTAACCTTTGGCTTTTTAATGATTAACATTTTTACTGGTTCTGTCTGTATCCATCCTCAGTTTCTTTGGCAACATCTTAGCCCGAGAGCTACGGTTTCGTCAAAACTACAGCCATGATATAGAGAAGATGGAGTTCCTCTGTCCTCTCTGTGAATGCATCTGCAACACTGTGATACCTGTCCTGCCTTTAGTGTCCTCACTAGGACAGGAGAGGTAAGGCAACACACACATAAACGGCTAGGTTTAATTTATGTTATGTGTAAAACCTTTGCTGAAAGAAATGCCTATACAATTTGGATTTGGGTGTTAACCCTTCGGGTAATATTGATGGTTTATTGAATACTTTGTGATTAATAAGCCTATTAATGAGCTTCATTGAGAAACGTTATTAACTACACGGCTTTGTGTGATACTGGTTATCTCGCCGGATATATATTTTTTTCCATGTTTATCACTGTTTAGGGTCAGTAAGAAGCTGTATAACACATTTATCTAACCGAGTATCATTCTTTCTCTAACATTACTGCGCATACTAAGCTTTACTATATTTGATGATGTAATCTAGTTTATTGCTGTTACATCATGTGTTGTTTACAAGGAAAGAATTACTTTACTGACTGAATACAAACTATTTCTGACTGATCTAATCTGGAAAAAGAAATGGTCTTGAGGTGACCTGCCTTAGCCAATAAAGACACAGTCTGTACAATGTAAAGTAAACAACACCTGATCCACCTTAAGAATGGATCGTTAAACACAAACACATTGTAGTTTTAAGCACCATGATCCTGATAATTGTCTACTCTCTCGCTACACAAATCTTTCATTCTCTCATTTTAGCTCGGTGGACAAGCTTCAGCTGGGCTTTGCTGACTGGCTGGATGGAATACATAAGACCGTCCTTAACAGCATACGAGAGCCGGATAACATGGCATACATAACCAACACAGGTGATGCTATGTTGAGCAATGGCCTTGATATCAATTTGTCTTAGAATATATATAGGAAACCTATATCTTAGTAACCTGTAACACACATGATTGTTGTAGAGGTTTGATGGTCTTGAAAATGGCTGTTGTCCAATATGTTATGTGAACATTGCCTTATATCCGTATTGCCCTTAATTATACACTGCATATCCACTATATCGCAATGCTGTACTTCGCGATTGCCACTGTATTGCGAGGCGGCAGTTGGTCCTTTTAGCCGTTATGCGTTCATCTCTGCCCCGTTCGTCTCTGCAGAGGGGGAGGTGATGTACCAGCCCTGCCCGCTTGTGACTATCACACGCCTCATGCCGGATAGTGTGGCACAGAACTTCCAGGCTCTCTGGACGTACATGGGCGACCATATCAGCGATGTCTCCCTAGACACCAAGGAGATGCTCCTGAAATTCTCAAGAGATGCTTACTCTGTAGGTTTGCCATACATTATTGTTACAACAAATCTGATGCAAAAATAGTTTAGGATATTTTTTTTGTGTTTAACGCTCGGTAGTTTGTATTCGGGTCAAGTGGGATTAATGCTTGGTGACCAGATTTTTTACTTTAAATTTACATTAATGGCTTCAGTCTTAATTATACCTGGTCGGAATGTTTTTCTTGACAATATTTGAGATATATTTGAATATTGATTTCATTGATTAAAACTGGGTCACCAGATCAAAGCCTTGAACAACTTGTAGTCATTCTAGAGGTCTGATGAAACTTTGCCAGAATTCTTATATTTCCAATATCAAGGCCAAGAATGAATGTATTTTGGTCCGATGGAATAAAATCTTAGGTCTTCTGTTCAAATCTAAGATAAACCTTATAGACACTCAAGATGCCTAATTTGTGACCTACTTGTGATGAAACTTTGCATTAATGTTTGTCTGGAGCATATCTAGGCCAAGTTTGAAACTCAGTCACATGAACTAAAAAAACAAGATTAGTAGGGCAGATCTTTGTGTTTAAATCAAAATATTTAATATTGTGTAATGGAGATACATTCAAATCATTTCCCAAGTGTCATTTGATTTGCATTTTTCAACAGTTTAATAATTTTTATTTTTGTATTCGAGGGCTTTCGGTTCTCGCAAGCTTGAGTCATTATATATTACAGTGTTGGAATGCATGTGTTAACACATCTTTGAAATTATCTCAGCAATCAGTAAGTCTTCTTGAGCAGCCTCCAAAAATCTATTTGAGTGAGTCTGCAACATTATCAAATCCATGCTGTTTGAAATCATGAGCAGTTTGTGAGTGCCGTACACAAAATGAGTGCTATAATATTATTCAAATGAACATGTGGTAGTATTTGTGATTTTTGATTAGTTGAATTCCTTTGACAAGGCTTAGGATGAGGTTAAAATCTCTTCATGTATAACCCAGATCCAGTTAAATGTGTTTGGGTGTATTGAAGTGTTAAAATCTTATGTAATTCAAGTTTCTTCTAGAGTATTTTGTTGTAACGTAAGTACCAGCGTTTTAAGGAAGATAAGTTAAATGCACTGCCAGAGCATTTATAAAAATAAAAAGAGTCTGTGCTATCATTTTTTGCCTTACACCACTATAAACTCTAACAAATCAACATTTTGTTCGTGAAATGTATAATGTGTTTAAGCTCACTTGAGCAAATAGTGCTAAAGGTGAGCTATTGTGATAACCCTGTGTCCAGCGTCGTGTGATGTCAGGTGTGTGGTGTGCTATGTTTTCATGGCATGGTCAACGTTTAGCTCGTTACTTTTCTAGAGGTCACATTTGTTATCCTATGTAGACGAACATTGGTCAGAATGTTTATCAGGACATGATCTGAATTCGAGATCTTGGTCACGTGCGCCCAAAAACTAGTCCATCAGGTCAAATCTTAGAAAAACCTTGTTACCACTCTATTTATACATTAAGCTTATGAGATATGAGAGAAGACTCTTATTAAATTAAATAATGAATAAAGGATTGACTCAGTTATACATTTTTTACTGCAATTTTGTTCTTCTGGAGTTTCACTTCTTTATATTGATATTTCGGTTTACTTATGTTTATCATTAGTGGGTTATTGTTTTTGGAAAATTAAATATGTTTTGCTCCCTCTCAAAGAAGGAGACATAATTATGGTAGTTGAAAAGTCCGTTAGTATGTCTCTCCGAATTTTAAAATTTCCTGGCTCAGCCTTAAGTTGGCCATATATTGAAGAATTTTAAAATGACTTCGCAAAAATGTCCAGCATCATAAAAATGTGTTGTGTGTAGCAACGGTCAAGAACACGTAAAGTGGTTTAAGGTAACATTGGTCATTAAACAGGTAAATTCCGGTCTAAGCCATAACTTTGCCATAAATTGAGATATTTTGGAACAAGTTGGCACAAAAGTAAAATATCATAAGAAGACATTTTGTGCGTTAAACTTGTCTTTGTATCTTAAAGGTCTAGGTCTCACTGAGCGTTCACATACCAAAATAGCCATAAAACAGCTTTTTCGGATTGTAACTTTGTCACTCATCATGCTATGTTAAATCTTCAACAATATATTTCTGTAATCTCGAGTGAGTAATATGTTTCTATAAACTCAGGTGAGTGCTTAAGGGTCATTGTGGCCCTCTAGTCATTGTTTTATTTCACTGTAAACTGATTGTCAAATACTGCTTGCTACTTTCTACATTTCAGTTTGGCCTGGGAGTTGATGTGGATGATGAAAACCCAAGGGTTCCCTGCATGTTGTGGAACACATGTGCCTTCTCTCTCATGGCAATAGGTATTCTAACATAAATGGCTGGACATGTCAGTTAACAAGAAAACAATCATAGAGCGCTCGGCTGTTCTACTGGGGAATGTTTGCCAATTATTTACAGTTAATCGATGCGGTTATCTGACTTTGTGCTTTTATCAACATCAACATAAATATTAACCTATAATATATGTATTGCGGAAAAAAAAACTTTTTTGAAAAACCCACTAATCTGCTGGTACAAATAAAGCTGACCCATTTATAATCCTTTCAAAATCACACACAACTTATCAACCGTTATGCTTCAAAGTAAGCTATTATTGGTTGATATTATGGGCCAGTTTTGTTGGTACCGGGTTGATTAGTGGGTTTTTCTAAACTCGTTCTTTTCCGTGATCAGTCTATTGCATAAACGTGCTAGCTGAGTTGGTAAAAACAGAATTTTGAAAGAAAGAAACCTCCAACAACAACCTTTCTTTTTTTAGTAATTACTCTAATTAGTTCAATTATAAAACATTTGGTATTTGTGGAGTATACTTGTTGCTGTTTTCGTTTAAATCGAACATGCATTATCATATGGAACTAAAGTATGAAGCTTTTAAAAGTGGTTTGCGGCAACCATCAATCATTCTTTTAATCGATGCCCAGTTTAACGCTTGTGACAAAACTCAAATTAAAGTCTATTGGTTTGGTGTTCTAGAACAACAGCTGAGGGACGATGGGAAGCCCCTGTTTGGTAAGCTGTCCAGTCGACAGAGTGACTGCCTGCGCTCCCTGGTGCAAGTTACATCCATCTACAGTCAGATTGTCAACCCAGAGCATTCCAAACAGCACTGTATCCGTCTGCTATCATGTAAGTCGTTTATTTCACTCCAAAAAGCACTGCATTTGTCTGTTGTTATGTAAGTAAACACATTGAACTCCAAACAGCACTGAATTTGTCATGTGAGTCATTTACTTCACTCCAAACAGCACTGTATTTGTCTGCTGAAATGTAAGTCATTTACTGCACTCCAAACAGCACTGCATTCGTTTGTTGTCATGTAAGTCATTAACTGCACTCCAAACAGCACTAAATGTGTCTGCTGTCATGTAAGTAATTTAATTCACTCCGAACAGCACTGCATGTGTGTGCTTTGGTGTAAATCATTTACTTCACTCCAAACAGCACTGCATTTGTCTGCTGTCATGTAAGTCATTTACTTCACTCCAAACAGCACTGCGTTTGTATGCTGTCATGTAAGTCATTTACTTCACTCCAAACAGCACTGTATTTGTATGCTGTTATGTAAGTCATTTACTTCACTCCAAACAGCACTGCATTTGTATGCTGTTATGTAAGTCATTTACTTCACTCCAAACAGCACTGTATGTGTCTGCTGTCATGTAAGTCATTTACTTCACTCCAAACAGCACTGCATTCGTTTGTTGTCATGTAAGTCATTAACTGCACTCCAAACAGCACGCATTCGTGTGTCGTCATGTAAGTCATTTACTTCAGTCCAAACAGCACTGCATTTGTCTGCCGTCATGTAAGTCTTTCATCTCACTCTAAACAGCACTGTATTTGTGTGCTTAAGTGTAAGTCATTAACTTCACTATTAACAGCACTGCATTTGTCTGCTGCATTGCATTCGTATGCTGTTATGTAAGTCATTCACTTCACTCCAAACAGCACTGCATATGTCTGCTGTCATGAAGTCAATTAGGAGCATTCAAAACAGCACTGCATTCGTCTTTAGTCATGTAATTCATTCACTTCACTCCAAACAGCACTGAATTCGTCTACTCTCATGTAAGTCAACTTGGAGCAATCCAAACAGCACTGCATTTGTCTGCCATCATGTAAGTTTATTTTCTCGACACTACATGGTAATGTATCTTTTGTGGAGTCTTTGTATTGTAATTAGAAATTATATGTCATGTTTTAATTTGTCATAACAATGTCACAGTCATGTTAAGTGACCCAAGGAAGGTTATTCAGCTAAAACAGTTTTATTAAAAAGCAAACAAAACACTATTTCATACAGTGTTTGTACAATTCAGCTTGTTATTTTAATATTAAATAAAATGTAAATTACACAATAGTTAAATTCTAACTTTATAATCTGGTTTATTTCGTTTCAGTTCTGTTCCCTGACTCTGTTGAAGAAAAGGCCAATGAGCGCCAAATGTGTATCCTAGATGTTGACCTCTTTCACTACCTGGTTGCCGTGTTGATGTCGTTGCCCTGCCTGCACGTGGACCTCACCAAGGTGTCATGTATCGGCTCTATGCGTCCTCCAGGGGGCATCAGTCATCAGCATGCCCTGCAGCTCGTCCTTGCGGTCCATCTTACACAGGTAGTCGATGGTTACGGGGTGTGCTGGCCGTTTATCGAGTACAGCAGGGCCTGCTATCACAGACATACTTAAGCCAATATTTTGACTCATCGTTGTTTTTTTTTTCTCGATTTTTAACATGAGTTCGATCATCGGACTCAATGTGCTGTTTCACAATTTGTTTTGAGTTCCTGTTCTGACTCAACTCGGAGTATGAGATGGAATATGTACATATTCTTACAGCTTAGATTTATACCCTAACTACAAATCGGAATAAGTTCTCTATAGGGGTCACTTTTTTTAAATTTGTCTGTCCGAACAAACACGTGTGGATACTTCAGTGACTCAAAATGTCAATCATAGATTCATTGCAAGAAGAAATGTCCTAAGAAAATGAATGTGGTTTCTTATGTATATGTGTGATAACAATTATGTATCTTAATGTAACATACAACATGTATCAACTTTATGTGTCTGTTCTCTTAAACGTTTTTGAGCGTGTAGCCACATTTTACGATATATATGTTAAAACTGATACATATTTTCAAGACGAAATCGTATTTTCATAGAACTTAATACTCTTGCTAGTAATGTTGAAAAAAACAACAAGATAAACAATCATACAATACATTACAACGTTATCTTGCTAATCAAGTTGTCATGTGCAACGTACAGGTACTGCTAACGTTTGACAAGGAGAACTGTGGTATGGAAGTGGACGGGGACTACGAAGGGGAGGCTCTACTTATCCTCTATGACCATATACATACCATAGCCAAGTAAGGAATCTCCTTCAGTATTGCGCACTTTAATTCAGGAAGTGTCTGGCATTACCTACAATTAAGCATAATATCGATTTTGCAAAAATATTTTGAGCATTGCTTAGAGAATAAAGGAAAATGATAATGTCGAACCCAAGCATCAGAACAATCTCTAACAACAACGTAAAAGAATTTGATTATGCATTGTTTGGGATTATGATAACTTTTTCTGTACGCCATAATTCTATGATGCTGCCTCTAGAGTTGAGGGAAAGCATATTTCAGTGGGAAATAAATCCAGAATGTTGGTAAAATAAAACCCAAGTAATTGGATCAGTTCAATAGCATTAGGAATGTTTAACAGGAACACCATTATCTTACTAAACGCGGACCATTACTATGCCTGGTTTGCAGCGTTCGTCAGCAGAACACCCCATTGCCAGGGCAACTGTCACTCCATGTGCGGCGTTCCATGTTGCCATTTCTTCGGTGTGTTGCCCTGCTGTTCCACTACTGGACGGGCATTCCTTCCCCTGCTGAACTCTCAGGTATTGTACTGGACGGGCATATCATCCCCTGCTGAACACTCAGGTATTGTACTTGACTGACATACCATCCCATGCTGAACTCTCGGGTATTGTACTGGACTGGCATATCAACCCCTGCTGAACTCTCAGGTATTGTACTGGACGGACATACAATCCCCTGCTGAGCTCTCAGGTATTGTACTCGACGGACATATCATCACCTGCTGAGCTCTCAGGTATTGTACTGAACGGACATACCATCCCTGCTGAACTCTCAAGTATTGAACTGGATTGGCATATAAATCCCTGCTGAATTCTCAGGTATTGTACTGGACGGGCATACCATCCCCTGCAGGATTCTCATGTATTGTACTGGACGGGCATATCATCCCCTGCTAAATTCTTAGGTATTGTACTGGACCGACATATCATCCCCTGCTGAATTCTCAGGTATTGTACTGGACGGACATATCATCACCTGCTGAACTCTCAGGAATTGTACTGGACGGGCATATCATCCCCTGCTGAATTCTCAGGTATTGTACTGGACGGGCATATAATTCCCTGCTGAATTCTCATGTATTGTACTGGACGGGCATATCATCCCCTGCTGAATTCTCATGTATTGTACTGGATTGGCATATCATCCCCTACTGAATTCTGAGGTATTGTACTTGACGGGCATATCATCCCCGACTGAATTCTCAGGTATTGTACTTGACTGGCATATCATCCCCTGCTGAACTCTCAGGTATTGTACTGGACGGGTATACCATCAACTGCTGAACTCTCAGGTATTGTACTGGACGGACACATCATCACCTTCTGAACTCTCAGGTATTGTACTGGACGGACATATCATCCCCTGCTGAACTCTCAGGTATTGTACTGGACGGGCATTTCAACCCCTGATGAACTCTCAGGTATTGTAATGGACGGACATATCATCATCAGCTGAACTCTCAGATATTGTACGGGACGGGCATACAGTCCCCTACTGAACTATCAGATATTGTACAGGACGGACATACCATCCCCTGCAGAAGTCTCAGGAATTGTACTGAACGGACATATCATTATCACCTGCTAAACCCTCAGGTATTGTAGAGGACGGACATATCATCCCCTGCTGAACCCTCCGGTATTGTAATGGACGGACATATCATCATCACCTGCTAAACCCTCAGGTATTGTACAGGACGGACATATCATCCCCTGCTGAACCCTCGGGTATTGTTCTGAAAGGGCATATCATCCCCTGCTGTACCCTCAGGTATTGTACTGAAAGGGCATTCCATCCCCTGCTGAACCCTCAGGTATTGTTCCGGACGGATATACCATCACCTGCTGAACCCTCAGATATTGTACTGAAAGGGCATATCATCCCCTGCTGAACCCTCAGGTATTGTACTAAACGGACATATCATCCCCTGCTAAACCCTCAGGTATTGTACTGGACGGACATATCGTCCCCTGCTGAACCCTCAGGTATTGTACTGAAAGGGCATATCATCCCCTGCTGAACCCTCAGGTATTGTACTGAACGGNGAACTCTCAGGTATTGTACTGGACGGACATACCAGCCCCTGCTGAACTCTCATGTATTGTACAGGACGGTCATATCATCCCCTGCTGAACTCTCAGGTATTGTACTGGACGGGTATATCATCCCATGCTGAACTCTCAGGTATTGTACTGGACGGACATATCATCCCCTGCTGAACTATCATGTATTGTACTGGACGGGTATATCATCACCTGCTGAAATCTTAGGTATTGTACTCGACGGGCATATCATCCCCTGCTGAACTCGCAGGTATTGTACTGGACGGGCATTCCTTCCCCTGCTGAACTCTCATGTATTGTACTTAACGGACATACCATCACCTGCTGAACTCTCCGGTACTGTACTGGACGGGCATATCATCCCCTGCTGAACTCACAGGTATTGTACAGGACGGACATATCAACCCCTGCTGAACTCTCAGGTATTGTACTGGACGGACATATCATCCACTGCTGCACTCACAGGTATTGTACAGAACGGACATATCATCTCCTGCTGAACTCTCAGGTATTGTACTGGACGGACATATCATCCCCTGCTGAACTCTCATGTATTGTACTGGACGGACATATCATCACCTGCTGAACTCTCAGGTATTGTACAGGACGGACATACTATCCCCTGCTGAACTCTCAGGTATTGTACAGGACGGACATATCATCCCCTGCTGAAATCTCAGGTATTGTACTGGACCACTTGTCATCCCCTGCTGAACTCTCAGGTATTGTACAGGACGGACATATTATCCCCTACTGAACTCTCATGTATTGTTCAGGACTGACATACCATCCCCTGCTGAACTCTCGGGTATTGTACAGGACGGACATACCATCCCCTGCTAAACTCTCATGTATTGTACTGGACGGGCATATCATCCCCTGCTGAACTTTCAGGTATTGTACAGGATGGACATACCATCGCCTTCTGAACTCTCAGGTTTTGTACTGAACGGACATATCATTCCCTGCTTAACTCTCAGGTATTGTACAAGACGGGCATATCATTCACTGCTGAACTCTCTGGTATTGTACTGGACGACATACCATCCCCTGCTGAACTCTCAGGTATTGTACAGGTCGGACATATCATCACCTGCTGAACTCTCATGTATTGTACTGGACGGGCATATCCTCACCTGCTGAACTCTCATGTATTGTACTGGACGGGCATATCATCACCTGCTGAACTCTCAGGTATTGTACTGGACGGGAATATCATCACCTGCTAAACTCTCAGGTATTGTACAGGACGGGCATACCATCCCCTGCTGAACTCTCTGGTATTGTACTGGACGGACATATCATCCCATGCTGAACTCTCATGTATTGTACAGGACGGGCATAGCATCCCCTGCTGAACTCTCAGGTATTGTACTGGACGAGTATATCAACCTCTGCTGAACTCTCATGTATTGTACTGGCCGGACATATCATCCCCTGCTGAACTCTCATGTATTGTACAGGACGGGCATATCATCCCCTGCTGAACTCTCAGGTATTGTACTGGACGGGCATATCATCCCATGCTGAACTCTTAGGTATTGTACTGGACAGACATATCATCCCCTGCTGAACTCTTAGGTATTGTACTGGACGGGCATATCATCCCATGCTGAACTCTTACAAATGGTACAGGACGGGCATACCACCCCCTGCTGAACTCTCGGGTATTGTACAGGACGAAAATATCATCCCCTGCTGAACTCTTAAGTATTGTACTGGACGGGCATATCATCCCATGCTGAACTCTTAGGAATTGTACAGGACGGGCATATCATCCCCTGCTGAACTCTCAAGTATTGTACTGGACGGGCATATCATCCCCTGCTGAACTCTCAGGTATTGTACTGGACGGTCATATTATCCCATGTTGAAATCTCAGGTATTGTACTGGACGGGCATATCATCCCCTGCTGAACTCTCATGTATTGATCTGGACGGGCATATCATCCCCTGCTGAATTCTCAGGTATTGTACTGGACGGGCATATCATCCCCTGCTGAATTCTCAGGTATTGTACAGGACGGACATATCATCCCCTGCTGAACTCTCATGTATTGTACTGGACGGGCATATCATCCCCTGCTTAACTCTCAGTTATTGTACTGGACGGGTATATCATCCCCTGCTGAACTCTTAGGTATTGTTCTGGACTGGCATACCATCCCCTGCTGAACTCTCAGGTATTACTGCCTATATAAGCGCAACTCTGTCGAATGTAGCATCAGAACTTGTAAGGTATTCTTCTCCCTTGCTTGATATTCTGACCATGTTTAACAGTTGATTACAATACAAGCCAGAGAAAAAGCTTGTGATAAATGAGCTTTTATTTGCTTTGATCACTAATTATTGTATTTTTTTCTTCTTTCTTCTTGCATTGTTTTATAATAAATTGGCAACTATAATCTGGATATTTATCTTAATAAAAATCAGAAAGGATCAATGAATATCTGTGACTATGTGTGTTTTTTAGAAGTTGGTGGTGAAATGAAGGAGTTTGACGCGGTCTGCAAGTACCTTGGTGTCAATGACCACATGTCCCGTCTCCTTGACAAACAGGGCGACATCCTAGACATTAGTGTCAACAGGTAGGATATGGTGCTACCATATATTGGACAATTAATATAAGACGCTTCCACCACGCCAGATAGCTAAGTTGCTAGAGTGCTGGATTTAGAGGAAGGAGTGTTTGATTCTGGATTGGGACCAATAACTTCTGTTGTGACTGGTCATGAAATTATTTATATTGAGAAAGTATCGTATATTTTAGCCATTCTTTCCTTACCTCTTATGCAAGTATGGCAGCGTCAGTTACTGGAATAAGTATCAACACTTCGTTCTAGTAACCAGCTATTCCAGTAAAAGGTTGAGTAAGTTAACTGTCTACAAGGATGACAGAAATACTCTTGAAAATGATGAGCATAGTCAAAAAACAAACCTAACAGACATAAACGGGTAGGTTTGTTCCCAAACACTGTAATTATTTTGTGGGATGAATCATTTCCTTATTTCTTAAGCAATTAAATTGAAATTGAAATTTATCATCACCATGAAATGAAGACGTGCGAGATTCTTTTTTTATGCCCAATGCATGTTCCTGAGTTATGTGCCCTTGAACCGAACCATTTGTATTACATTACAGAAGCATAAAATATGCTAAGTACATTGTATTTCCACATTTCTCAAGCAATACAATATTACCTTAACATATGGCATCACCAAGAAATGTAGAGCTAATAAAATGCAAAGTGCCACAGGCTTTTCAGTCACTTTTGGACAAAGCTCGAGTACTGTAAGAGCATTGGTCAAATGAAACTGTCTCGTCTGAGATCATTTCTTTTCTTGATCAGCGTGTGTTTCTTGCCCTCCAGGTGGTGAAAGAACAGCATGTTAAAGGATCGCATATCAGCAGCCAGTCAGTCAAGGGTGCAGTACCCACTCCGCATCAACAAGCTCATAGAGCTGCCTTACGACTACAGTGAACTCATCATCAGGGTCGCCACATTCACGTAAGGCTAATTGAGCTGAACCTGGGATAACTGGGCTTAATAAATGTGCGTAAAGTGTCGTTCCAGATTATGCTGTGCAGTCCACACAGGCTTTTCTGGGATGACACTTTCAGTCTTGATTGGATTTTCGTTTAAACCTCCTTTAAACGAAAAATTCCATAATAGCGGAAAGTTTCGTCCCTTATAAGCCTGTGCAGGCTTCACAGGCTAATCTAGGACGACACTACGCACTCTTTTCAATAACTGAAAAATATGTTTACCTTCTGGAATATTTATTTACATGGTGTAATCAAGTTTGACGTAAAGTCTGTGTCCTTTACAAAGTTTCCACTCTATAAAAGTGTTCTTGTACTCAATACTCACCTCAGCAATCATGTAAGGTAACAGTGAGCAGTGTCTGTACATTCATATGTAAGCCTCTTAAATAATTTGAACAACTGAATTTGTGTGTACAACATAATGTCAATAGAAAACATTCAGTCCCTCTCCTTCCCAGTCGTAAGTTTGTCAGAAAACAATCTGATGATCATATTTCATTGACAAACAAACCTCTCATCCGGTGCCAGGTGTCCTAAGTCAGATGGTGATGTTAGTGGGGTTCCCACGATGTGCCTGGTGTGTGGCCAGATGCTGTGCTCTCGGAACCACTGCTGCCGGACCGAGTTTGAAGGGGTCACTGTAGGTGCCGCCACTGAGCACGCCTCCAAGTGTGGGGCTGGGGCCGGCATCTTCCTGGTGTGAGTAGCTGCTGAATGGCCTTATACGCAGCATGTACTATGAATACAATGTATGGCATTGTCATGGAAACCAACAGCTTACACAACAAGACAATGTTTGATAATTTCGTTTTTGAAAGCAATGGTTGGATTTCAAAATTATCACTGACTGACCCTCTTTCTTTTTCTCTAAGCTAATTTGTGTCTTCTACACAACGTTGATGGCTAGACATTTTTCCTTTTGTGGCTTTATTGAAAACTTGAAGCAGTTTAAGCATTTTAATAGAAGTAGTTTAATTATTTAAATATTCCTTTTATTTATTCTTCCCCATGACTCTATGATATGTTGTATAAATTGCCCATGGTCACCCGTGATAGTTCAAGGTCACATATTAAGGTCAAAGGTCTTCTTTTTTTCCCGAAACACATAGGTGCAATGTCTTTGAGGGCAGATGTCACATCCTGCTACATGCCTTGTTGTTCTTCTAGAAAGACTCATCTGGTGTTTATGTGGCTGGCTTTCTTAGAAGGAGACAGTTTTGTGATACCAATGTTATAATATGAGTTTGATAAAAAAATGCAGAAACATACATCTTAATAAACATTTTCCTTATTTGAAAGTTTTGTTAAGTAATGGAAATTACGCATGTTTATTGTTACCATCTTTAACTTTATAATTTCTGCCATTAGAGAATGTTTTATATACAATGAAATTCAGCCATTTCCATTTAAGTGTCCATTTGCTAAAGCATCTGCAATCCCTCATTGCAGAGTGAGAAAGTGTCAGGTCCTGTTGTTAGCGGGCCGTACCAAGGGCTGCTTTGTTCCTCCACCGTATATTGATGACTACGGAGAGACGGATCAAGGGCTCATGTAGGCACACTTGATGTGACATATACAGCAAGATTCTTTTTTAAATAAAGTGTGGCATTAGTTATTGGTTCATTTGATTCATGTAAAAATTCAAATCATTCTCGTGATTTCTTTCTTTCAAAATCTCTTTGAACATCAAGGTTTATTGACGTAACGAATGGCTTTTGAACCTTTATGAAATACAATGCTGCTTTCAAGTGCCTTTTTAATCATTACTATATGTATTTTATAATTTTTATAGGAAACATTCTTTGTGATTGTATCACATATAGTTTATGAAAGTCATTTGTATTCACCTTTTCATTGAATGTGCATGTTTCTGCTTCAGACGGGGTAACCCTCTTCATTTGTGCAAGGACAGTTATGCATATCTGCAGAAACTTTGGATGTCGCATGCAATTCCAGAGACAATTGCACACAATCGAGACCCCAATGCAACACTCCTTGCTATAAACTGGCAACACATGTAGACTGTGACTGTGTTCACAAATGTGGGATGGAGAGATAGATTTGCTTCACATGAAGACTGTGTTCACAATTGTGAAATGCAGAGATAGACTGGTGACACCTGTAGACTGTTAACAAATGCGAAATGCAAAGTTAGACTAGCCAGAAAAAAAAAGATCACAAAAAGGGCTCCACAGTCCCTTGTAAAACAACACAACACAGGGTGAGGCCAACCAACACTTCAACAGTCAGACATGTATGGAGATACGCTACGCTTGAAGAGAAATCTATTAATAGTTCAGCCTATTGCCTCCAAACTGGTCAAACANTAGCTGATCTGTGATATTTGTATTTCGTGTAATACAGTAATTTTTTAATTATGTTGTGTACCATGCCATATGTATTTTATATACCGAAATAAATCTATCTATCTATCAGACCAGTGGACTGTTTTCACAGTTATGAAATTCCGAGGCTGGCCATACATGTAGACTAGTTCACAATTGTGAAATGCAAGATAGACTAACCATCCCAATGGACTTTGTTCACAATTATGAAATGCCGAATCTGGCAATACATGAAGAGCATGTTCAAAATTGTTGAATGCAAAGATAGAATGTTACCTGTAGACCGTGCTAACAAATGTGTGATGTAGAAGTAGATTTGTCAGATATCTCGACAGTGTCTACAATCGTGAAATGCAAATGCAAACTAGTAACATCAAAACATCTTATTCACACTAGTGAAATGCGTAGATAGACTTGCATTCATTGACCAAATTAGCATAACAAACAACAATAACAATGTTTAACAAATTATTGTTAATTGGTTCTAGGATATAATTATAACATGATTCCTTGTATTTTGTATGATTTGTTATAAGTCAAACAATTGTCTCGCAATCGGTTATTTTAGTTGACCCCGGGATTCTTGGTTACCATGTTGGACCAATCAAAAGCGGGATAAAAATGGGCGATTACGATCGTATTTCACGTTCGGAAAAGTGCGTAGTCCGCCGAAATTCGATTAATAATTTTAATTCGATGGGAAAACTCGAAAATATTTTATCGGACATTTTAGGGCCGACGAGCTACGAATTTCGATCCGCCCTTGAATGTTTATGTCGAAAATGTCGGAACACATAATCCCGCCCAGAATACACACGACCGGTCGGGCATGCTCCTGGGACATTGGCTAGCCCGGACCTAGGTACAGGCAGTGAATGTCGTTCGGACGTGCCTTAATGTCGAGCCCTGAGTGCACCAATTGTTCTATATTTTTCTTTCAGATGATAAGGAGAGTTCTAAGATTTGAAATATTCTTTAAAAAAACTGTCAAAACTTATCAAAAACAATATTGGAATTCCTCGGCATAATATTTGTGGGATCGGAACAATGAATTATAAAGACGATTTATTGGCTACCTTAAAACAAATTAAGACCATGTGTATGTCACTTGACGAACACCATACACGTTGTGTTCGATAAATTTGTGAGGCATAAAAACATCCGGTTTCAAGGAACTCGACAGAACACTATTTCAATTAACGATCTAGGCATAATATTTGATGTATCGGAACAATGAATGATACAAATGTTAGGCATGCGTTCATATACAACCATAAAAACACTTACCTTCCTATAAAAACCAAAAACTATCGTTCAAAAATGCATTTATTATCGTCTTGTCATGTTCAAATGTTCAGCTCTGCGTTATTTGCCGGAAGTATATTCGGAAAATATTTCTTTTCAAATTCGATCATTTATACGTTATTACCGATCGATTTTTCCTTAAATATATTTATAATTTGTTTATGATGTAATTGAAACTTATTTAATCGAATAAATATCATATGTAAGCAATATTTAACAAATTCGTAAATGCGGATATATACAAATTGCTGACCAAGATGGACGACCGATGCATTTAAATCGAGAGGAGACTCAAATGGATCAAGATTGTATTGAAATAGTGCATTTGACGTAAGTTTTATTGTTATTGAGATAACCTGAAAATGAAATATTTTCAGGAAATATATTTTATAACATCATAACTCCTCTTGATCGCATGTTATGCAAGTGGAAACTAAGACTGTTTCCAAAATCTATAACTAGCGACTCATGGGATAGACATGTTCATTTGAAAATACGCATAGTGTCGTTGTGGGGCTTTATTGACTCAATTCAATGGTAGTAGTACCTTAAATATAACTGGCCTACACTGTTGGTGGTTTTATTTTGTTCATGTGTGTTTTTGTTTATGATTTTGAGAATTTGACATACATTGGAATATTTTTGCTTATAATGACACTATTACTAAGATCTGTGAGTTTTTTTCTGGAAAATGTATACATATATCACAATAATATGTTATTATTGAAACCATATGTAAATTTCATTTATTTATTTTGGGTATCACTGATCATTTTTATATTTTTCATTTTCTTCTATGTGGGGTCATTTTGGCACTTAACATGAACCTTAAAAACCCTAAATAACTACTAAAGCACTAGCGCTGGTTCAAAGATCAATTTTAGTCGATTCATGCGGACGAAATGTAAGCCAGCCATCACACTCTATTTTCTTATAACTTTTTTCTGCTTCAATAAGGTACATTGTATATCTGTAAAAGTAACTTGAATACATTACAAACGAATTTGTCCGAAATTATCCCGTCTCCGAACAAGATCATCTTTTATGAAGCACGGGTTTAAACAAACTATACCGATGGTTAACATATATGATCGAGTGCTTTCTAATATTTAATCTTATTTTTGTTTAATGCATTTCTTTTTTTAAATAATGCCTTACCAATCATGACCAGATGAGATAAACATCATTCGGTTAACTGCTTTACGTAAAAATACAATAACCCGCCATTTATTTAGTCTGTTACAAAAAATTGTATTGGTTATTTTAAAGCTTAATATCCAATCAAATAACACTTTATAACGGACAATCTCGATTGAAAACTTCTCGGCGTTTTAATCAAAGATCTTTGTTTTTAATCGATTACGCTTACAATATTTTATTGGTTTGGTTTCCGCCTATGTTACGCTGCTGTACAACTTTTAGAGAAACCGGTCACAATAATGTCAAACACATGCATACAGGCATGTGTTTTGACAATAAATTGATAAGTTATTTTAAAATAAACATTATAACACCTAACAGGGACCTATATTGTTGTATAGGTCCCTGCACCTAAATATTTTTTCAACGACATACTATTTAGCACCATTAGTGAATATTTATAAATCGTGATTCATCTTGTTCATGAACGATCGAACTTAATTGTAAGAGGTTTACGGTGGCACTAAGGCGACGTCATCACCGCTCCTAAAAAAAGTCGGGAAAACACAAATTCTGTTTTTCCGACTCCAAATAAAAAAATAACTCGGGGAAACGCAAAATAAGTCTGTTTTCACGATTTTTTTTTGTTTTTGTTTTTTGAAGCGGAAAACACAAGTTCTGTTTTCCCGCCTTTTATGGGAGCGGAAAATCCAAGTGCTGTTTTCCCGTCTTGTTTTTGAGACGGGAAAACATAACTTGTGTTTTCCGCTCAAAAAAAGACGAGAAAACACAAGTTCTGTTTTCCCGAGTTAAGCAATTAAATAACAGACCAACCAATAAACCAGATTAAAGTTAGATCTTTGTTAAAAACATGGCGATGAAAATGCTCAAACGAAGTTTCTTGAAATGTTTGCAAACAATTGCATTAAACAAATAAAAAAAATTACTTTAATCAAGAAAAAAATATTAAATGTATTGACACTTAAAATGATAAGTATATACTTACTGCTATTTCTGACGATATCATCTTGTGTTGACAATATCGTCACGTCGCCGAATAATCAAAATCGTCAGGGATCTATACAACCCCGTTTTTTCATGGGAGGCTTTTTGTCCGCCCCCGTTTTTTCATGGGAGGAATTTTGTCCGCCCCCTATGAAAAAAAAGGGAAGGTTTTGTCCGGGATGGGTTTTGTCCGTATTCCGAGATAAACACGTGTTGCCACAATAGGCAGATGATTATCTGCCGGACGGGTGGGACCATTAAAGTTCCTAAAATCCAGAAGGGTGGTTCCATAAAAGTTCCTTAAAACTACAACTCGCTTGGATCTTATCTAGATGCTTATAGAACAATACCGCTTATGCGGATGTGAATAACATTAATCTGATAAAAATTACGCAATGCATTAAACGATAACGATAGGCGTTAGGAGACAACTTTATTACAAGCCCTTTGCTTGACTTGATAATGTCACCAAATCAACGTTTAAGTGTTTCATAAATGCGAAGTCTTGATGTTTGTTTTATTATTCATTAATTATTAAAATCCAGCTTCTCTGTTTTTGAAATGCTTATAAAATAGTCCTTGAAAGGGTTTTGCTGAATTCATCCATTCACTCGTTTTTTCATTTATTTATTCTTCCATTCATTCTTCGTTGTCGTTGTATTTGAAGACATTTTTCAACGGCTCGAAAATTGCAAAATTCTAAGTAAGTTTAATAATTCAATATTTTAATACAATTACAATCTTCGAGCAGTGATTAAAAATTACCTTTAAAAGGCATGCGATGTGCGTTATTTTAATTAATATATTAATCTATGACATACATATTGTATATTTGTATAACTATATTTGTAATTTCAACTCAGTGTAACGACGTTGAACTTACCCGATTCAAATGCAAATGTGTGTTTGAAGTTAAAAACGACTCGCTGTAACAGTGAACAGTTAAATTCAGTGACAGCGCTCGTGAAAATATGATAGATTAACGAACCAAACGGAAATAACGACAAAAAAACCACCCCCGAAAAATAACGAAAGAAATAAGTGTATTTTACGAGTATCTATCTTGTATCATATTATTTCATACAACCATTGTTTTTTACGATATATCTTGTTTACAGCTTCATTTTTTGCACAAACAATCACGATTAAACTATAAAAAAAAAATCATCAATATCTGAATAGGCTTACTGTTAATAGTGGAAAACATTTAAAATAATATCGAATGCATATGTTACATATTGAATATTTGCATTTGTAAATGTAGGGTATAAGTTGTTTATTTTGTTGCTTATTTATATTAACACGGCATCCTTTTGGACCGATAAAATAGCTTTTTATTTTGGGCAAAGATTTATCATTATATAACTATACAACTTTAAAACAACCCCATCCTATACTTAAGTGGCCATATTGGAATTAGTGAAAGTGGATAATAATTATTTTTTTAATGGCCCCGATTCCTGGCTGGTCTAAAATGTTTAGCGTCATCATATTCGCATAGGTATCCGGAAAAAAACATGGACCTATATATGTTTGTATAGGTCCCTACGCAAAACAAGGAAGCGAAACGGTTTTATCGAATATATTTGAAGATTTAAATAGTTTCTGTTATTGATCTGACAACCACATAATAGTTCGTGTTTTTTTTAAATATAAGTTATTACGTAATTAGTAGAAATAAGGTTTATCTGCATTCTTTTAAAAGTAATAAAACACAGCATTTACATGGACCTGTTTGTGTAGGTCACTGGCATGAATAAGGTCTTGATTGTCACTTAACATGTTATTTAAAGGTGACGCGTGATATCTTATCTTAATTACGGTATCTACACATGTGAAGAAATGTGGTGTCACGGGCAAACCCATAAACGCTTTTAATCCACACTTGGGACATCGCCTTCCATTTAGCGAATTCGTTCGCGCGTCTGGCGCTGACGTTTCTTTTAAGAGATTTATGTTGCTATCATTAATAATCCGTAATTAACGAAGAAATATATCACTTATTGTTTTCGTGTTTTTATTTTTTAATCGTTAACTTAGACCGTATAACGAAAATTTAATAAAGACATACGTTTAGGAAATCTAGAGAACACAATTGGAACTATTTAAGTTTATTTAAGGCTCATTATTTTTNCCGATCCATTTGGAGGCACAGGTGGCAGCTCGCAATCTTTAAAAAAAGAATGCAAGTAGAAAAATAGTAATAAAGACACTATGGAGCGGTCACTTGACTGTGACTATCACTAAAGTTACTCACCAAGTCAGTGTAATCACCGATCAACAATGGCGTCTTCTACATGTGTGTGTCAACTGTAAATCAAATCTAGTCGACAGGTCAATTCTGTACGAACTTTGATGTTTTGATTTATTCTGAACTGGTTGAAGCAGCAAATACCCATGGTTTATGTAGTCCCATGTAAGTCAAGTTTGAATTAAGTGTATGGTCTGTTTATGTGTAGATAGTTTTATTGATCATGTCAGACGGCTGCGTCTGAGGCATCATAGATAAGCATAGTCCATTTGATTTTAGTTGAATTTTTTTTTAGAAAATATTAACAATCAAACGACGCGAACATGCTTTAGTGGCATGCGGAGATTTTAGTGATGTATCACTATCAAATGTATGCAATGGTTCTGTTTTTATGCTCGGATGTTTAAAATATGTTGTTGTTATTTCGTAATCTTCGAAATGTATCCCCGAATGACCACGCCAAGATTACAACATGACCACTAGATTTAAAAATTAAAAAGGGTGTTTATTTTTTCGAAGTCCTGTGATATTTTCAAAGGTTTCTGCATAATCTTCACACATTTTACACAAATATGTATTTGTTATTTTTAGTGCCACTTAATGTTGAGCAAAAGTGGATGAAATGTGATTTTCAAAACATTTCAAAACGTGCCGATCATGTTATATGTTTTTACGCAAACACCACTAATTAATAGTGTTATTTTTGCGATAAAATTCAAAATTGGGACGTACAATTTTCTTTCAAATTTATTTCTTCGAATGTTACCTATTTACAAGGAGTAGTAGCGTTCAATAATAAATATACATAATTTTCGAATTAATCGTATTCAAAATAGTTTTATGACGTTCATCTTTTCAGTCTGTATTTAATTTACAACCTTTTACGTCTATTGTATCCAATTTGATCAAGGCCGCAATTTGGGGGTATTTAGCACACCTTGTATAGCTTTACATTAAAAAATATCCCTTCGTATAAACACAAATGCTGGCTGATGTATGTCATATCGTTCTGGCGAGTTGGCGTGTTAGAAAAAAAGATGCAAACACGCCAACACGAAAACACCCTCTGTAACGACAAAAGATAATTTATGACAGAAACCTTCCACATTTTGCAATCAATGCGCGTTTGTTTGGCTGCATAAATTAATCATTTTTAAATGATCCTAAGTCATAAACGATACTGTATTTTCAGTATGTGTCTGTGTCCACAGAGTTATTTTACTCCCTGGTGAAAAGTTTTGTTTTTTAATGTGAAAATAAATCTGCAACTTATCATTTTGTCAATAGCCGAATTTGTCCCTTTAGATACTAGACCATTGAATGCCCGTTTATGGTTAAACAGTTCACTGAGTTTGTTGCATGTTATCAATTGCACGTAATCATTGAAAAAAGAAAATATTACCACCCGATACGACTCGAGTTATACTGTTCAACAGGCCTTAGGTAAACGGAGTTACGCTGTACGGACAGGCAATGGTATTACCATCATACCATTTGGGATTGGGTTAGCCTCTAGATAACCTGGTTCAAAGATCTATACATAAACAGTTTATTTATAGATAAAGAAGGAACGCGGATAAAGCTACGGTATCACGATCTTCTCGAATTGTTTTTTCAATAATGAAAAAAGAAAAGCTTTTAAAGGTCTTGAACTCAAGAATTGAACTATTGGTTATAAGTATTTATTTTATTCAGGGAATTTGGAACAATTTACGATTGAATATAATACATACTGAAGTGAATCTTGTTACCGCGTGGTTAATTTGTCATACATGAGAAATGTACGAGAGATTCATAATTTTGAAAACACAAGAGATGTGTTTGTAGGTAAATTATATTTAAATATGCAATATCAAAAATAAAAACAAACAAGAATTGTGAACAGAACAGGGTTTTATTTATTTATTAATTCATTAATTCATCCGTCCATTCTTCCGTCTGTTTTTTCGTTCGTTCGTTCGTTCGTTTGTGCGTTCGTGCGTTTGTTCATTGGTTCTTCTTTTGTCTGTTCGTTCGTTCTTTCATTATTAATTAATTAATTAATTAATTAATTTATTTATTTATTTATTTATTTATTTATTTATTCAGTCCTTTATTCAGTCCTTCGTCTGTCCGTTTGTTCGTTTGTTCGTGCGTTCGTTTGTTCGTTTGTTAGTTTGTTCGTTCGTTCGTTCGTTGGTTTTTTCATTCATTCATTCATTCATTCATTCATTCATTCATTCATTCATTCATTCATTATTGGTTCATTTATTTATTCATATGTTCATTCATTCATGCATTCATTCATTCATTTATATATTTATTAATTTATTTTTGTATTATGTCATCCGTCCTCCGTCCGTCCGTCCGTTTGTTCGTTCGTTTGTTCGTTCGTTATATGGGCTTCCATATATATTTGGGCTTCCCTCCTGTGATCACAGCTGCGTATGGCGTATGCCCCCCCCCCCACCACCATATATGCACTCGTGACGAGGCCGCAGGATCTGTCAATGTACTTTGATACACAAACACTGCGTATGGCGTAAGTTGGATATGCTCGTACACACCCAGCAAACAATTTATATCGGGACGATATATCTATATATATATATATATATTTATTACATAGGTCCGACATCAGACCTGCAACACGGCCGTCTGCCGTCGTTCCACCGCAATCATCCCGATTATCAAATTGCTGCTCATTTTAGTAAATAAAATTAAATACTAGAATGAACCGACTGCTTTTTCGACAAAATTTTTTATAAACAAACCCAATGTAACTTCTGGTCATTGAAGGTTAAAAAGTTACCTTGTTAATGTAAACACGGAACGCTGTGTGAGTAGATCAAACAAAAGTGAGTTAAGCCCAGGGGGAAGTAAAGGCACGTAAATGTGCCCCCAAGTCAACATGGTTACTCAAATTGCATAAAATTTCACGCGCACACGGTATTTTTCAATCTAGAAATCAATTACATTATGCGGATATTGGTCTTATTAAAGTTTTAAAATGTAAATATATACATATATAATGTCACAAACAAAAATAGATAGATTTCGTACACTTTTTTCGTTGTCAGTCTGTAACAAGTCAATAAACTTGATCATGTTTGTGTTCTTCCAATAATATTTATGTATATACTGCTTACGTAAATTATTAAACATAGGGCATTCAAGTAAAAAACGAAATTCTTCCTCAAGAACGTTACAGTGTTTGCATTTTCTGTTTTGAAACGGTATCGTTTCAGGCTTGTGCCAGTCTGTGGGCAGATACTCTAAAACGAGTTAACACCATTTTAAATGTTGATACATTTACTACATTTAAATATGGTTGGAACTTAAAACGACTGTAAAGGCTATACATTCTTCCTCTGGTTGTGTTTTGCATTTCACTTGACCAGGGTTGAACAAACATATCAGATTTTCGTTGTTGAGCTATGGATAAAAATATATATAATATCTCCTACCCCTTGAAAAAAAACATACTTCACTAAATCTTAATCTGTCTTTTAAATGCTTGAGAGATTTCATTCAAGAATGTTTGTCTGGATATATATTATGATCCTGTAATAACATATCAAAAACGATTTTTATGTACTTGACATCATCAGATTGTACTATTTTAAACCAGTACTTTAAAACACAAACGATACGTTTATTTATTAACGGTACACGTCCCAGCTTTCCGTAAACCAAATTATTTTGTGTTTGAAACCTCCCACAATACACTTGATTACAGTATCGTATATGTATTCTTTCAATCTGAATTATTTAGCCCCCATACTTCACAACCATAGCTTAGAATAGGTTACGTACGACATGCACGACTATTTGACTGTATTCAAGATTTAATTTGAAACCAATCATTAGAAAAAGTCAGCATTTGCACAGCCTAAACACCTTTCTGTATAATATACTCTTCGGTTTCGTAATTACGTAAGATGCAGTAATCACAATGAACTTAACGATACATGGACTTAACCAGCTATGCAAAAAGTACAGCTTTATCAAAACATTTGTTAAGTGATGGTACGTATATAAATTCGGCATCTTAAAACTAGTGTAGTTGTATTTAAAGTCGCCAGATTTGGATCTTAATGGCATGAACATAAACTACCTACTAGATACTTAAATATAAACTACAGTTGATCTGATGTACTAAAATAATTTCGTTCAACGGATAATGTTATGTGTATTTAAATTATTTCATATATCAAATATAGAAACTAGCTCTCTTAAAGTGCGATACACTTTTTGCGACATACCGATACCGACAAGGTAGAGTGCATGTTCATTTTCATGAATGACTTTTTGAATGACCAAATGTTATATGCAATTATATAAACTATAATTCTGTTGATGTTCAGGTACATTTTTATCTGAACTTTTATTATAGTTTAAGTTTATTCATCATCGTTCGAATTGTTCGTTACATTAATACGGTAATGAAGAGTACGTTATTTTTGGCTTTCAATAAATAATAATTGTTGTTGTTTTATTTCAATATTTGTAAGAATTTGCTATTTAAAAGGCATTCCCGATACAGTCAGAAAAAAAAAACAGAAAAAAAGGTAATCCAAAGTACCTAGAACATCTTAAAGTGCATTAGTTTATTCGTTTTTAAAGTACAAACTCTGAAAATGGAAACGACCAACACGAATTCAGTGTTACACGACGTGTACTTGTGGTGCTTGAAACATAATCCCCGCGATTTGATCATTAATCTTGTGCTATGTAAAAAAAGAGTATTAACAGAGTAATGAAATAATAGTAATAGCAATAAAAAAGCAATAAAAATAACGTGTTTTAGTTTTATTGCTACGTTGTATCACTTGAAAGACCTCGTGAATTAGCTAGTCGCTAATGTAGGGTATCCAAAGATGTTATATTACGATAAATTATTGAAATAAGTGTTTGAAATAAGTGTTTGAAGGTTTAAATAGTGTAACCTGACAGACCATTTTAAATAATGTCGCGTTGGAATGTTAATAGACCAATTCAAATTAAGCGTCTGTATAACCCCGCGCTCAAGATCATTCAGACGCTTTTCTTAAAAATCGATAAACTCCTGACGAGATTAGCAAAACTGGGGGCTCTTCATTTCCTGTGTATTCGAACGTGAAAATGTTACATAAAACAATGGAAGATAAAGTTTTCGATAAAGAATTGTTTTTCAAGCTATTGAATTTCAAGTGTACATGTTGATTTTTTGTATCTTCAATAATCCATTGTAATTGATTTAACGCACACGCGCCTTTTTAAATTTGTGTTTGAGCTGTAAATTAAAAGTCATAATAAAATGCGTGTTAAGTTACCAGCGTACACTCGATACTCGCGCAATGAATGGTTTTAATGGAACGATTAAAATCGCTATTATTAATACAAAGCACATTAACTAAAAGTCATGCTGCAATTTCTATTTAAGAGTTTCACGTCAATTAGAAATACTTAAAACATATACATCAATTTACGTATAAGATGATAAACACCATGAAGTGCTTTTCGGTTGGTACATTGCCGATATATTTATAACTCGCTACCAGTTGTTTATAAAAATATATATTATATTCGATATTTAACATGACTGTCTCAGTCCTCTAAACCGAAATGATCCGTAGAATAAAATAGTGTCTTTGTGTCGTATGAACGAATCTGCACTAAAACTAAAATTAGATTCACATCGTACATCGAATAATTAATTGAGCAAATGTAATTCAACAAAACTGCACATTAATTCACACGAGCCGCACTGTTCGGACATGAATGAAAGGCGCCGATCATAACACAACTTCTCATCATTATCTGGAATATAATTAATTGAAGGTGCGAAAATCTATTTCCAAACTGCTTTGTGCTGATTAAAGAAGCGTACCGGCCGTTCGTTCACAAGTTGTTAATGATGACTTCAGACCTTAAAATTAAGTTTTAATCTGAACAGACATTGACTAAATAAATATGAACATCTTTTCAATCCATTAAAATCGGCCCTTATAGTTAACTTTCATGTATATATAGAGAACTTGAGTGCTTTTCGGTGATTCTCTGCTGTCGCGGGAGTGCTTTTCGGTCTTCACATGAAGTGCTTTTCGGTCGGTATATTGCCGATATTTATCCAATTTTGGGCATTAATACCTCATATTAAACACAAGGTAGTATAAATATGCATGAAATATAACCATTTATAACTAATTTAAACCGTTTACACACAATAGAAACGCAAATAGTCATATATATAGCGAGAAATTGAGTGCTTTTCGGTCTTCACATGAAGTGCTTTTCGGTCGGTATATTGCCGAT
>VMBQ01000614.1:242407-254081 GCA_007657795.1 Dreissena rostriformis
CTCATCAGGCACACTATGGCCTTCAACAAAAGTTCAACTGACCACTCTAATAATACTAAAGAGAATAAAACAGGTATAATAAAAACAATCATAATAACTTATAGTGCCTTTACATGTGCTACCAACAACACATCATACGATTCAAAGTACAAATACATTAATAATGACTTTTTCACAAATTTAATCACGAAACCTTTATCTACAAGAAATTCTTTTGCAACTTTATAATCTTCAAATTTAACTCTATCATACTTTATAAAAGTATTTAAAACACTCATATCCAGAATCAATCTTTTCTTACGACAATAATGTGTTGCAACTGACCAAGGCTTTACATTGTGGGTAATAAAAGAAACCTCATAAATATATAAAAAAAAAAATTAAATAAGTTCCTGGATGGCTTTCTCTACAAATTCATTATGTCTAAAAATAATTTATTATTTTACATTATAAAAGTAGGACGCTTAAGAAGAAACGGTTATACATAACCGTGCTTAATCACAGTAATAATGTCCGCATTAACATTGATTGTAGACAGCCGAAAATCAATAGAATGTTTTTACCTACTTTTAACAGAATTTTCAGAAATACTACATTTATTTTCAAAATCAAGTGCATACACACGATAATGGATCCTTGTAATTTTTCTTTTTACTGTACAAATATGTTTATAGAGTTAACAAAAATTAGCAAAAACTATTCCATTGTTTAAAAAATACTTTTGGAGTATAATATTTTATTCGGTTGATTTTCAATGCCAGTTGTCATGTTTATTTTGGCATAAAAGTGCACTAAATGACCTTTTGACCTATATAAGTGAACACTAGAATAGATAAAATTTTAATTAGATCCAAGCAGGTTCATTTTCAGACAATATTACTGCCTCAAACTATTCAATGTTGGTTATAAATCGCAATGAGATGTATTTCATCTCCTAAATAACTGTACCCATTGACCTTTGACCTAATTAAAAGGATGTCAAGCACCTGAGAAGGTGACATCCCCTCTAGATTTTCAGCAGAGGGTATGTAGATACCAAAAAACATAAAAAGAAGCCATGCCTAAAAAATGCCAACCACCTTTTTTTCCAGGCACATTTCTCATATTTTTAGGTTAACTAGTTGAACGATTTCAAACAACCCCGATGATAATATCTGATGTAAACTAGACAGGTCGTCGTGACATTTGCTCCGGTTTGGGCCGATCTGAAAAACAATTGCTTTTTTATATATCAAAAAATAAAAAACAATCGCCCAACAATAAAATGCTGGAGGGAATATAATGACCAAGAAACTCAGGCATTTGAAGGTCATAGTTAACTTCCTATCCTTGTTTACAATTGATTTAAATGTCCACAATTCAAGAAGGACGCCACTTGTGCAGAAAATGAGGAAGTTATACTGGGGCTTGAGGTAATCTTGGTCGCATGGTGTTCCTGTTGTGGTACATTTGGGGTATTTTCACTGGGGATGCCAACCTTTCATCCCAACCCCAGACATTCTGGTAGGAATATCGCCAGTTGTTCCATTTGTGTTATTATGTTTATCAATGATTATTTTAAGGCTGACTGCAGTATGCTAGACATTGTTGAGTTATATTTACATATACTGTGTTTTTGAAGACCACATTGTAAAAAAGAAATGTTATTTTCTTAATGTGTTATCTTCGTGAAATAAAGTTATTATTATTATTATTATTATTATTATTATTATTATTATTATTATTATTATTATTATTATTATTATTATGAAGCCTCAGTACAATACCCTTAATTGCCAAAGAGTATTCAGTTCAGGAACGTAATATATCCATTACAGAGCAGGGGCCCCTTTTCCCAAACATATCGTGCGACAATATATGTTTAGATACATTGTTGAATAGTACAATCGCTAAGAATAAACCTCAATATTTGTTCAGTAAATCTGTTAATTCCCTTTTACATTTTTTATTTAAAGAGCATAAGTAATTGCTTAGTTGTTGTTAATCGTCATTCAATCGAACCATGAAGTTGGCGTACGATCATTGATAAGGCAGGACCAAGTTTCGTATGATGGAATCTATGGAGTATACGTCCATACTATTTCCAAATAAGAATCAAGGCGCTGAAGGCACTGAAGTTGTTCGCTAGTGCATAATCTTAGACGCAACTCAGTTTTCAAAATTATGTTATAGCTTTTGTATATCGCAAGTTTGAAATGAACATAACCCATTCAAATTTATAAAGAGTGTTTCTTAAAGCACTGTGTGTGTACTGTTTATCCTCATATTTATGTTATAGAGATAACTTAGACACAATGTGCGCATTGCACAGGCTAATCAGTGTGCACAGGTTAATCTTATTTGACATGCATAAAGCCCTGTTTTCCCTGAAAGCAGCCAATATGAACAGATTTCAATGATAAACTATCCAATGTCGTCGCACAAGCTGTTGAACACTATTTATTACATACACACTCGATAAACCGCTAAGTGATTTAAATGTAAACAGCGGGTTTAAAGAGAAGACAATCCGCAAGATCTGTCTGCAGTGTTCCTGTATAAAAAGGCAGATGAGGTGGTTATAGTTCCTGGCGTAGTTAAACAGCATACTGAATTGCAAAACTCCCTCTACATTAGTTGTTCGCTAGCGCGAACAACTAAAAAAATATACCTCATACCAATAAAATACACATTAATGAAATGAGAGTGTATGCCATCGTCCTCAGTTCATTCTCGTCCAGCGCTGTTGACACTCTATGTATGTTTAGTTGGACCAAAGCGTCCATTGACAGGACTGACCATGAATACGTGTGTGTTTATAGAGCATGTATAATTAGACTGGTCAATTATAGTTCTTACGATGCACGCAGGCTTGTGTCAATGTTATTCGTAATTTTCGTAAAGAAACGTTGTTTGAACTGTTAACAGTGTTTTGCAGTATGGGCGATTATATTCATACCAATATAGCAACCATCAAATATTGAAACGATGTTAATAGTGATGTTAAGTAGCCTTTAATTAGACATTAACAGGGTTTTCTTTGTAGTGTACTCAAAAGATGATAATGTTGTTCGCCGATTAATTATGTGTCTGCGGCAAAATAAACTGTAGTTTTTTTTTTACATTGTAATATGGATTGGTTATATAGTTTAATTACTTTGAAATAATTTTAACAAGACAAATTACCTTGTCAGCTTGTAAACTTTGATTCAAAATCATTTACATAAATGTTGATTGTGGTCCATTCAAACAGAAACAATAAAAGTGCAAGCTGCAAAAATGAGTACATAAAAAATACGAGGCATGGTTGGAGATGGCATGTTTATAGTTAGCCTATAGACATAGATGAATTTTTAGTTGTTGAATCATAGGCCTTTGAAACAGAAACAAGTTAATTTGTGTTAAGGATGTCAGGTGCATCGGTGTGAAACCACCGGGCTTGTTTATAGTATATTTGCGAAATACGTTTTTTTTTGGACATTTTTGGAATCGGTGCAAAAAAGAACTTTCCGATTTAGGTAAAAATCCACGACTTAATTATTCTAACTAGATACAGTGAAATGTCCGTTTATATCATATAAGTGTTTCAAATTTAAAACGCTTAACTCTGGAGTTTCTCTTTCCGTGTTTGTATAAATTAAAACCAAGTATGTAACTAAAGCTAGAGGCGTTGTATACGTTGTAACACGATACATTTGATTACACACGTGTTTATTATCATAAATAAACATTCGTCGATATTTTATGGAACTGTCTTATAATACCATAACTTGTGATATAACGTCAATCTGACTGTGCATGAATGCCTGTAACCATTATATATATGCATAATCACAATATATAAATACATAATTTGAATATATACAGATAAAGCATTTTTTCATTATATGTAGGCATAACTTGTTTATATAAAGGCAAAAGACCTTTATATAAACATAAATCGTAATTATATAAACACATATCGTCTTAATATGCAGATAAAAGTTGAAAAATACGTTAAAAATCTTAAACTGGTTAGCTTCTAACGATTTACAAATCTCAATAGAATCTATTTTTGGACTGATACAATTTTGATACAGTGACTGAATTTAAATCAATTAAATGAAAAACACTCTAAACGGCGTCATATGCCATGTCGTAGACTACCGCGCGATTTTCCGGTGCGTGCAAAAATATTTGGCTTGTAAATTTCTCTCTTCAGTAGTATTATAATGATGAAAGCACTTTATATAATGATATAAAATTATAAGTTTATATATTAATGCTTTATCTGTATGTATTCAAATTATGTATTTATATATTGTGATTATGCATATATATAATGGTTACAGGCATTCATATAAAGATCTTTTGCCTTCATATAAAGAAGTAATGCCTTTATGTAATGGAATATTATCTATGTATAATACATTCGTATCTGTATATTTTTACATTTTATCTATATATAAGAAAATTATATCTTTATATATTAATGCTTTATATGTATATATTCAAATTATGTATTTATATATTGTGATTATGCATATATATAATGGTTACAGGCATTCATGCACAGTCAGATTGACGTTATATCACAAGTTATGGTATTATAAGACAGTTCCATAAAATATCGACGAATGTTTATTTATGATAATAAACACGTGTGTAATCAAATGTATCGTGTTACAACGTATACAACGCCTCTAGCTTTAGTTACATACTTGGTTTTAATTTATACAAACACGGAAAGAGAAACTCCAGAGTTAAGCGTTTTAAATTTGAAACACTTATATGATATAAACGGACATTTCACTGTATCTAGTTAGAATAATTAAGTCGTGGATTTTTACCTAAATCGGAAAGTTCTTTTTTGCACCGATTCCAAAAATGTCCAAAAAAAAACGTATTTCGCAAATATACTATAAACAAGCCCGGTGGTTTCACACCGATGCACCTGACATCCTTAACACAAATTAACTTGTTTCTGTTTCAAAGGCCTATGATTCAACAACTAAAAATTCATCTATGTCTATAGGCTAACTATAAACATGCCATCTCCAACCATGCCTCGTATTTTTTATGTACTCATTTTTGCAGCTTGCACTTTTATTGTTTCTGTTTGAATGGACCACAATCAACATTTATGTAAATGATTTTGAATCAAAGTTTACAAGCTGACAAGGTAATTTGTCTTGTTAAAATTATTTCAAAGTAATTAAACTATATAACCAATCCATATTACAATGTAAAAAAAAAACTACAGTTTATTTTGCCGCAGACACATAATTAATCGGCGAACAACATTATCATCTTTTGAGTACACTACAAAGAAAACCCTGTTAATGTCTAATTAAAGGCTACTTAACATCACTATTAACATCGTTTCAATATTTGATGGTTGCTATATTGGTATGAATATAATCGCCCATACTGCAAAACACTGTTAACAGTTCAAACAACGTTTCTTTACGAAAATTACGAATAACATTGACACAAGCCTGCGTGCATCGTAAGAACTATAATTGACCAGTCTAATTATACATGCTCTATAAACACACACGTATTCATGGTCAGTCCTGTCAATGGACGCTTTGGTCCAACTAAACATACATAGAGTGTCAACAGCGCTGGACGAGAATGAACTGAGGACGATGGCATACACTCTCATTTCATTAATGTGTATTTTATTGGTATGAGGTATATTTTTTTAGTTGTTCGCGCTAGCGAACAACTAATGTAGAGGGAGTTTTGCAATTCAGTATGCTGTTTAACTACGCCAGGAACTATAACCACCTCATCTGCCTTTTTATACAGGAACACTGCAGACAGATCTTGCGGATTGTCTTCTCTTTAAACCCGCTGTTTACATTTAAATCACTTAGCGGTTTATCGAGTGTGTATGTAATAAATAGTGTTCAACAGCTTGTGCGACGACATTGGATAGTTTATCATTGAAATCTGTTCATATTGGCTGCTTTCAGGGAAAACAGGGCTTTATGCATGTCAAATAAGATTAACCTGTGCACACTGATTAGCCTGTGCAATGCGCACATTGTGTCTAAGTTATCTCTATAACATAAATATGAGGATAAACAGTACACACACAGTGCTTTAAGAAACACTCTTTATAAATTTGAATGGGTTATGTTCATTTCAAACTTGCGATATACAAAAGCTATAACATAATTTTGAAAACTGAGTTGCGTCTAAGATTATGCACTAGCGAACAACTTCAGTGCCTTCAGCGCCTTGATTCTTATTTGGAAATAGTATGGACGTATACTCCATAGATTCCATCATACGAAACTTGGTCCTGCCTTATCAATGATCGTACGCCAACTTCATGGTTCGATTGAATGACGATTAACAACAACTAAGCAATTACTTATGCTCTTTAAATAAAAAATGTAAAAGGGAATTAACAGATTTACTGAACAAATATTGAGGTTTATTCTTAGCGATTGTACTATTCAACAATGTATCTAAACATATATTGTCGCACGATATGTTTGGGAAAAGGGGCCCCTGCTCTGTAATGGATATATTACGTTCCTGAACTGAATACTCTTTGGCAATTAAGGGTATTGTACTGAGGCTTCATAATAATAATAATAATAATAATAATAATAATAATAATAATAATAATAATAATAATAATAATAATAATAATAATAATAATAATAATAATAATAATAATAATAATAATAATAATANATGTTCGCAATAATTGTACGGACGAAAACAAAAGTGATACAAACTATTTCTACACAGGCAGTTCAAGTATAACTAGAAAGTGAACTATATAGCTTGCTGACGAACGGAGATTGCTCTGTAACTTTGATACCGGGGAATGAGACGTTGCTGTGCATCTTAACAGTTTGGTATGCAAATACCCATTTTTCATTGTTTTTAAACACCAATTATATGCATAACTGGGACACGTCAGACGTTGGAACAAATAACTAACTTATATGCCTCGTGCACAGCCTCATATGCACAACTATCGCCAGTTTCAAGAATTTTACAAAATATGTACTAGGCAGTTTGTTCCGCTTAATATACGCGCTATGTCTTATTCTCTGCAGTAGATTTGTCCATTTTGTTTCTATAAATATTTAAAAACATTCCATGTTTTTTAAATGGAATTTTGTTTGCAGCACATGCAAATACATATTTATTATTATCGAACGTGTTTCTTCATTGCTGATTTGTGTATAAAAACGTAGCTTGCAGTGTGTTACAATATTAATAAGTTTCTATTTTTTTATATTTCCGGTATGAATACAAAGATCGGAACAATTGGCTCAAATTGTCCCTCAATTCTTTTCGACTTATATGTATGAAACTAATCTTTTTGAGAACAAGTTCTACACGAATTAAACTGACTTTGCCTACAAGAACTTTTAAAACGCTTATTTCGATGCATACTTGCTATCATTGCGTTAATAAGTGCCTCCATGTGCGTGTTGATGTTTATTGCAAAGAAGAGTTGCTCTGTCCCACTTTTAGACGCCATTTCTTGCATTGCATTGTACGCTGTAGCACCTTCCTTTTTGCCAACAAAAATAGAATACAATTCTACTTTCAAATCATCTTTCAGTCGTGTGGCAACGGGACTTCCTTTCTGCGTATACTTGCCTGTAAGGTAATATAAGACAAGTGTTAATTCACTGCAATTAAATATAACTTAATTTGTCATTTGTTATTATCACAACCGAACAGTCCTTATGAAAAACAATGTGATACGTTATGGTGACATATACATTATCTAGATATCTTGATGCACTAAACATTAATAAGCGCAAGAAAAAAATACCGTCGCTGATCAGGATCACAACTTGCTGTGCATCACGGGCTCCTTGCCCCAACATTTTACTTTGAATGTCAATGTGCACATCGTCCAAAGCGGCGCTGATGGCCGTCCCTTTGCCGCCTAATACAACAGAAACAAGGCCATACGCTCTTTCTTCACTAAGCAGTCTTATTAATATCGAGCGTCAGAATCTTAATGTGATGTGACTCTTAAATCCATGTTTAGTTTACCGATTAGTGTATGTTTTACAATATGTAGTCGTTAAATAATGAACATTTAATTTGGTGAAAATAAATGAACCCATAATGATGATGATGATGATAATAATGATGAAGAAAAAATGCTGCTGCTGCTTTTAATGCTGCTGCTAATGATGATAGCTTTTGTTGGGAAAACGAACAAAATGTATGGTTATGATACCTTTTTTTTGTTGAAATTCATCAATAATTTTTCTATTGACATTATTGATTTCTGCAATTATTTGATCTTCTGTTACGCGTTCGCGTTGAGTGAAAAGTGCTTTCATTGAGGTTGCAAATAAATACACTGCCACTCTGGTCCCATCATTGCTGTCGCTAACCTCCAGCTAAAAAACAACAAGCATGATTGAAGCATTCATTTAAAATGTGCATTTTGTTACTATCCTGAACAATATAAATGTTTTCTTTTTATCCGTTTCAACACCTTCTACTATATGATGTTCATAACAAAACATAATACAAAAAAAACAAGAAGACCATAGTAGCACTTAAGCGCTCACACACGTACACAAAGTTAACCAATGTTTAAGACTTGACATGTTGACTTCATTTTTGATCCCACTAGACCAATATTTATACTTTGCTTAGAATGTGTCAAATGAACATTCTTACTAAGATTCATAAAGATTGAATCATTAATATGGCTTCAAAATCGGCTTAACTTGGTGACCTAGTTTTTGTAATACCTGTAATGGAATCGAAATTGGCCTAGGCATTATTAAGTTAAACAGTGTGACAAAGTTTTATAACGATTAAGTCATAGCTGTAGTATATATACGTTATTTACGATGATTCTACGAGGCGCCCTAATATTTGGCCATACTGTCCTCAGATTCGAACAGAAGTCTTTATAAAATCGAGATTTTCCTCAATTGTTGACGTGTTGGCGGGTTAGAAAATAATCAACACGACAACGCGCCTTAAAGACAAACAAAAGAGCGACATGTCTTATAATTATAGTATTTTTCCCCGTCTTTGGCCGTTTTTAAGGTTATATTTACCGTTGGCGATCTTCCATCAAACCAACACGCCAGAACAATATGTCAGCAATCAGCAAAAATACTAAATAAGATGTGATCAAGGATTTAGTTCTTCAAAAATTAACACCCATTATCCATGTACATGCTTTCAAATCTTAATGTAATTCGAAACATTTCTCAAAGGTTTAATTGGAAGCAAATGCTCTGTTCAATCATTGCATACGTCGATATCAAACTCATTATGTTTCAAAGGAAACACTAGATTTACAAAATAATATTAAATTATGGATGTATGTTGAATACAACATACGTGTTATTCAAATGAAATGCCTTGATTGCATTACGTTAGGCACCTCATCATTAAGAGCATAGTGTTAGGGCATTTTTGGTTGTTTTGAACTCAGTTTTATTAGAGGTCGTAATAAAACGTTCCATATTTGCTATATTCATATTAAGCTGATGAAACAATCAACAAATGCAAATGTAGTATTATCTAAGTAATGAATAACCTTTTGAGTAAAACCTTCTAAAGAAATGTCAATACACTCGCGTCCCAGTTTGTAAACTCGCTACTGATGACGTAGGCGTGACGCAATTCGATTCGTTTAAAGTAAATTATGCAATATCTGGTTGAAAATATTGAGAAAAAAAAGACAAATAGAAAAATATATTTGTCCCGATTTTTCCGTACCGTTGTGAGATAAAAGTGAAAAGATGGTGATAAGAATGAGATAAAACAAATTTCCAGGTCTCCTTTATGCAAGCCATGTTGTGTTCCAGACTCGATCGTCATTACGCATATTAATATAAGCTAAACATGTCACTAAAGCGATTAAAAAAACACAAGGGAGGTGTTGGGAACAATAAAGTTAATCCGATATTCTGAAATGTATATATGGCCCGTAAAATCTCATTTTCATTTTTTATCTCATTGTAAAAAAACGTCTCCATTATAGCTTCGCCCATGTGTTTCTTATCTTGACATGCATGTAAATTGGAATGTAACAAGATAAAGCGCATCATTATTTAAAATACTTACATTTTTTACTAAAGCAATTACAAACTTCTTCATCACATCCAGTTCTTTGTCCTCAATACTTTTTGAAACGTCGATTAAAATGTAAACATCCACACCGAAGATGTTGTTTACATTTATTGTCCGTGCTTGATATATATATATATATATATATAGGATATCATTAAAGATTTCATAAAATAAAGTTAACACATAAAAGGGCAGTGTCCCTTATAGCAATTGCCACAATTTCAACGCTAGATGTGGTCTGGTAACATAGATTTAACAAGATACAAAATGCCTTTTCGTTATTTTTTGTGGTACCATATATTAAACACATGTAAATGTACTAATTTAGTGTTCGTGTGTCGTATGAATAGATATCGTTGCGGGAAATAAACATGGAATATATTATACCACAAAAAATAAAAAAGAGCATTGTGTATCTTGTTAAATATATGTCACCAGATCACATCTACCGTTCAAATTTTGGCTATTGCTATAAGGAACACTTATTGTTATGGGTTAACTTTATTTTAAGAAATATTTTACGAAAATTCGTTGATTTTGAGTATTAATAGTACTCTAATTAAAAGTGGCATTTTTACGCTTTTAGGTTTTGTTCTATTTTAGTTAAGTGCCAGTATTGAAAAACAAAAGGACATGCAAAATGCATAAATTCTAATATTTTTTTAACAGTGAACAAAAAAGGGCCTACATATTACGTAATTTGCCGTTGATTAGAATACTAATTGTCAGCGTAATATCTTAAGTATTAGTTAAGCTATTGCAGGGTACACTTTTGTGAACAGACAGTGAAGACAGACAGAAAGAAAGAAGGATGTATAGACGGACGGAGGGTTCAAATGTAAGTCATTGTGCGTAAGTTTCATTACCGTGTTCACAATGTAATCCATTATATCACTCAGGGCACTGACAGGTGTCAGGCGATACACACGTTCCTCCGTTCTTACATTCAGAACTGCATATAGCTGAAAGAACGACTAGACCATAGATATTACATGTATATGAAAAACGATTCATTTTATACTAAACAGTTGTAAAACGTTAAGGTAGATATCTCGAAAACTATAAATGATAGAGGCCTACTTGTTTTCAAATTATTTCTAAAATAGCCATAATACCCATTATCCAAGCCACTGCCACATATATGACAAAGTCATAGCGATACAGTGTTATATGTATCAGCTTTAATAGATTCAAAGAAAGTAAAGCTATGTTTACTAAAACCAAATGTATATATATTTGACAGAAATGCCACAAATTCCGTACCTATATCTTTGCTCGCATCGGTTGTATTCCCGTTAGCGGCAGGTGCTAAAGTTATGGCATTGACTGTGGACGCTTCTTGGGAATGACCATGTGTATCTTGTTTTAATGTACACTTATGTTTGATATCGAAGGTTCCATTGGTGCATGTAAATTGCATGGTAATAGCAGTCATTGTGTTTCCATACATGTTAGAAAATGCACTTGTATCTGTTATTTGTTTTATGAAATGCTATACAATAATTTATTATTTCTTCACAATTGCGGTTCTGGGACTTGTTGATATAAATTTGTTGTGTTTTTAACAAAAGGGCTATATGAATGAAACACCCATTATGACCCTAGCGCCCGTTATCAT
>VMBQ01000615.1:0-19420 GCA_007657795.1 Dreissena rostriformis
ATACTCGTTATTGATAAACTTGTCAATATTTCTTACATAAAGAATACCCAAATATTTCACCCAATTTCTAACCACAATGTGACATTAACAAAAACAAAAATTCCTGATGCTACAAACGAGAAGCATTAAATATGCCGTTTTCTCATACCGTATATTAAATTAAGAAAATCGTATCATATTTGTCAAAAAGTGGTAAGCTGTTGACATTATGAGAACCTTATCTATTTAACTAAACAAATAACATATAGGCCTAAAAGATATAAGAAGAGACAACATCACTCTTTCAAAAACATATTACTCGCATGATGTACATTTTTAATATCCAACATACAATGCATGTTAATAAAGTAAGTGTACAATTCTCTTTCACGTATTGATGTGCTGCCATTATTATAATAATGTTGCCTTGTAGGTAAAGGAGAATGGCAGCTCCCTTTCTTTCGTTTTTATGTGTATGCTCCGCCCCTGGAAACTATATGCCCCCATTCGATTTTTAGGCCTCACTTTTTCCAAATATGTCCCACACTTTTTGTTGTCCCTTTTGTGCTCACCTGAGCAGAAAGTGCTCAAGGTGAGCTATTGTGATCAACCTATGTTCGTCGTCAAGAGGCCACATTGTTCATCCATTCTTAATGCCACTTGGTCAGAGTGTTTATCTGAACAATATCTAGGCCGAGTTCGAATCTGGAGGCAATATGTATTACTGAAACTTGGTTAGAATGTTTATCTTTACAAAGTCTAGACCGAGTTCGAATCTGGGTCACCTGCGTCCATAAACTTGTTTACCAGGTCATATATAAAAAAAACTTTATACCAGTCTATAGTCCATATTTATGACTCAATCTTGATAAAGCTTAGTCATGGTCAGATTGTTTATCTGGACATTTTCTAGACCGAGTTCGAATCTGTGTCAGGAGGGTTCAACAAACTAGGTCAACATGTCAAATCTTAGATAAACCTCGTTACCACTCTAAAGACCACATTTATGACTCAATCTGTGTTTATCTGGACAATATCTAGGCCGAGTTCGAATCTGGAGGCAATATATATTACTGAAATTTGGTCAGAATGTGTATCGTCATAAATATCTAGGCCGAGTTGAAATATGGGTCAGTTTTGTCTGGAAACTAGGTCAAACGTTTCTAGATCATGGGGCGATTCGTAAATGAAGCTTATCGCTACATTATCGTTTTAGTCAATTAGCTCAACAGATACAGAGATCTGCACAAAATAAAACAATTCATGAAAATAAGATTGCGTCTACTCCAATTATATCTGGTTTATTTATGAACGGCGGATTTATGAGCTAAAGTAAGTTTAATCTTATACACATTTAGTTACATCGTCTAAAATCCCCGAACACAGGTTGTTATTGTTTTCGATTGTACTTGGTCCATCCACATAGTGGCAGGGATGGAAGATCCAGACTACGTCAAATATTTACTTCGATATACATGTAATCAATAATTCCGGATTCTCATTAATGCAGTTTTATTAAAACGTACCAGAAAAGTTAAAAATAAAAAAAACTGTAATAATTAATTTTCATAAACATGTACATATAATATAATTATATTTTAAAATGTTTTGATCTTTGAAATGTTTTTTATTTTATTTGAAATACTCAATAAATGTGAAATCTGGTTTTGAAACGCGAACAATAATTGGTCGATAAATGAACCACGGAAATAAATGTAACAGCAGGCAGAAAATATACGATCTAAATCAGATCGCCTATGAAATATGTTATCTGACCGCCGCTCAATGACTGAAACACAGTAGAACATAGTGAAAACTCCAATCAAAGAAAATATTGTCGCTTTTTTCGTTGACACAAACTACATTTAAACTTTTGGAATGTGTTCTGTTTGATTTAATCGTGCATTGTTATAAACATTTAATTTTAAATAGTGAGTTGTGCACAACGTAACACACTATTTAGCGAACAAACAACGTTAATAGTACCGAACAGTCTTATACCATGGTATATGAATGCCTTGATCATTGTAGCAATAATCAAAATCGCTGTCACATGTATCATCAAAGTCAGAATCGTTAAGGGCCTCGAGCATGTCGTAGTACTGGTCTTGTAGTCTATCCATCTCTCCATATTTTTCTTCCCATTCCATTTCGTCACAATACTCCAGATACTCGTTGTATTCTTCATCAATGTCTTCAATGTGAAATTCACAGTATGCATCATCGACACCATTATAGTAGTCTTCGAGCTCATCATAATATTCATCTAAGATTGTATAGTAGTCGCCAGCTCGGCGATGATAGTTATCATCGACGTCAGGTTCATAAAAATAACCTTCATCGCAGATTGTATAGTCTTCTTCGCGGTCATTACAATAGTCGCTATTATTTTTGTTATCGTCGCAATTTCTGTATACAGAATCGAATCCGCTGTTATAGCAGTTATCATCGCGGCTATTGTTGTAGTTATGGTTGGAATCATCGCCGGAATAGCCATTGCAAGAGTTGTCAACGCTCTCTTTATCAGCATCGTTACTACTATCAGCATCATTGATTTTCATGAATTGACTATACAAATCGTGTTTCCAGTTCACGTATGCTGTTGTCATTGTTCTTGTTCCGTTTTCTTCCGACATTTCCACTGTTTGCTGTAGATTTCTTCAGATTAAAATCACCATCTCCTTGTTTGTGGGTAGTTTGTCTTTCGAGTCAGCCATGCTTGCAACCGATGCAAACGATACGCCTGGCTGAAGTTCCGCCGACCACGACATTGGTAACGATATCCAAGCTACGCCAATTGAAACGTTTTCTTTTGTAATAATTAGTTTTTAAAGCTTATTTTGTTTAAATTAACTGGCATGGTTTTGCCTTCTTTGTTATCGAAGTTCATCCGTATTTGAAGGAGAATAAATATTGAACAAAAACATGGTTTGCATCGAATCCAATCTTGAAGTTGTCAATATCGAAGCACTCTTCAAAGTAACAACTGTTCATTGTATTATAGCCAATATAAAAATTGTTAATCAACTGTTAACATTAACTCAACACACATGAAATGAATACTGTAACATGACGTGCAGACAATGAAAACAATATAGGATTTAGTGCGGTAGGTAGTTGGATAAATGCCACCCAATAAAGCGCTCATAATATATAAATAGAGCCTTTATTTATAATAGCCACAAGATCTTCTTTTGGCAACATTATACACGTTATTTATTGATTCAATATAATTTTAAATGTTAACAAGTGGTTAAAGACGAAAAGAACAAATGCCTCGTGTGCCTTTCGAAACTTCATCAACGACAAGGAATATTTGGGATAAAGCTACGGGAAATTATTTGGATAAAGCTTCGATATCGGTCTTGTTTTTGAATACTATTTTTTTTTGTGGTCAATCTATTGGTAATAAAATCATTGCAACCCAATGTTGGTTGTTTAGAGTATAGACATAATTATAATCATTGCTATCTACGCGTTTAATTGAAAGTACAACGAGAGCCCGCATTCACCAACACTGTCATATACTTGAGACTAAGGAAAAGGTATATATTTTAAAAGAATAGATAACTTGCGGTTAAATAGATAAAATATAATAAATCTTACACGTGCATCTCACTCAGTGTTTCATCATGATGAAAAGAGCCTCGTTGTGGGAAAACTGTGCTTTATGCATGGGCGTTTTACTTTCCTCCGAAACTGGATTTTTTGCTAAGATGAGACTTCTTTTCAAACGAAAAATACCATTAACTAGTAAACGGAAAGTGTCGTCCCTGATCAGGGACGGCACTTTACGCACATGCATAAACCAGACCATATTCTCAATGTCGTAACATTTAACACTTATTGATTGCTTAGTGTGGATTGTTGCAACTGGTTAACTCAACCAGTGTTGCGTCCATAAATTTAGCATAGCTTTGAATAAGTCATGTTATCGTTCTTTTGACATAGTTTGTACAGTAACGGTAACTCATACAGAAGTATTATTCGGTTATTTACCATTTCGAGAATCCATCACAGTTCTTGATTCTAACTGCGCAGTTCGCGTCGTTGGATATGTTGCTATCGATGAGCACTGCACAAGAAAACAACACAAAGATGAAGTGTATTATGTTCTTAATATCGAGACGACCTTTTATTTTCATAAATAAGCCATATTACGCATACAGGCGTGACAATAACTGATATATTGTTTCTTTTTAAATATGTATGGATAATCGTATTACTAAGTAATATATAAGCGAAAGCCCGTGGGGTTACTTAGGATTCCTTTTAAAAGATTTCTTTTTGAATATAAGCTTGGACCGCTGCGTTTAATGTAAGTGACCAATTAACAATACATTACAGCACGGTGAGAATAAAATATATATTTATGAATTACAATTCATGGGCTTCGCCTTGGAACGGACAATGGTGGTATAAACTAAGGTATTGTCCCAGATTAGCCTGTGCAGTCTGAATAATCTAATCAGTTTCGACACTTTCCGCTTCTATTGCATTTTTCGTTTAAAGAAAGTCTCTTCTTAGTGATACTCCAGTTTGGGCGGAAAGTGTCGTAACTAATTCGCCTGTGCGGACTGCATATGCTAATCTGGGACAATACTTTACTCACATGCATTAAACGCTGTTTTCTTAGATCGAGGTTTAATTTTGAATACTGTGATTCCAGACACATCGTAAGGAGAGAAGAGTGAAACTCCAGAAACATAATCCGGAGAGACACTTTCGTGAACAAGCGGTAGTGTTTTTATTAAGACAAGTGACGTGACTGATTTCACAAAAAAAAATGATTTAAAAATTAATAAACGAGAAAATAACACTGATTTCATTAAATGTAATTACTCAATTGTTTTAAATACTAAAATGCAACAGAAGAACAACTTTCTGAGGCATGGAGCATTTAAACTCATTAAACAAATAAAGTAGTTCACAGTTCCACTCATCTCCTTATACGCGATGAAATGAAGTGAATACAACTACATTTGTATCAGTTACATTTTATTTAAGGAAAGTGACTATTATCCAATACAATACCGGTCAAGTCCAAATAGTGGGAGGGGGTCAACCATTTTAAAAGAATGACAAAACTTACATATAGCCCAGCCATAGTCACTAAGGTAAACGTATACAATTAATAACACAAAATAATAGACACAAATAAACCAAAAATGATTTGTTCTATTGTCACGCGTTGGAACGGGCAACGTTAAACACCGAAGCTTAAACTTAAATAACACTAGTGGTTAGTTTTATTTACATATCCCTGTTTATTTTAATAATTGCATGTTTTTAAAATGCTCAATATGGTGTGAACTGTTGGTGAATTCACTAAATGATTTACTAATTTAAAATACTGTTCAAACATGCGCAGGTGTCTTTGCATGCGGCTCCGCTTAAAAGCCGTTGCGCCGGTCTAACCAGTACCTGCTGTTCATCTGGAAGATGTCGTAGTATTTACCGAGGTTTCCACCGTTGTTGTAGACGGCGTCGTAATGGAAACTTTTTTTCGAACTACACCGGACAAGAGCCCTGTGACGTTAAGAGACTTAAGAATAATATTTTCAAGTTACATTAACCCCTGGCATTTAATGATACTAGTTTATCACAATCATAAGCAATATTGTTATAATTATATGCTAGAATTTTGACTTATGACTATTCGGTTGTGTTTTCGCGCTATCTTTGCGTACTTGAACTTCTTTCTGGAAAAACTGGGCTTTATGCATACGCGAAAAGTGTCGTCCCAGATTAGCCTGTGCAGATCACACAGGCTAATCAGGGACGACACTTTCCGCCTACACTGGATTTGTGTTTAGAAGATACTTCCTATATACGAAAAATTCCATAAAAGCGGAAAGCGTCGCCCCTTATTAGCCTGTGCGGACTGCACAGGCTAATTTAGGACGACGCTTTTCGCACATTCATTTAGCCCAGTTTTCCCAGAATATGCTAGAAATCATTGCCGGAATACCAATTGATAGCAACGCACTCTTTATAATAATCGTTACTATGATGAAATTATTTTACAAGTTCACGTATGCCTTATTCGTTGTTCTTGCTCACATTACAGCCGACATTTCCACGGTTTGCAATATATTTTTTTCTGATTAAGATCATCATGTCCTTTTTGTGAGTAGTTTGCCTTTCGAGTCAATCATGCTAGCAACCGATGCGAACGATAATCTGTCTGAGGTCCGCCGACCACGACAAAGATATCCATGCTTCGCCAATTGACACATTTACTTTTGTCATAATTATTTTGCAAAGCTAATTTTGTTGAAATTTACGGTTATGGTTTTGCCTTCTTTGTTTTCGAAGTTTTTTTCCGTATTTGAAGTAGAATACACATAGAGCAAAAACAGAAACGGGTTGCATCGAATCCAATCTTGATATTGTGAATATCTAAGCACTATGCAAAATAACCACTGTTAATTACATTGAAGTCAATATAGACATGAGATTGTTCATCAATGTTTTACATTAACTCAACATACATATATACGTACATTAATGATGTCCATTCGATTCAAATGAAGGCTTTAACATTACGTGAACAATTTTTTTTTATCTTTAGTATTAAGTTCGTTGGATAAATGCCATCCATCAAAGTGCACATAAGATATAAATAGAGCTTTTATTTATTAAATCCAGAATATCATGTTTTTTTTTCAACATATTTAAAGTTATTCATTGATTCAATATAATGTTAATTAGTCGTTAAAGACGAACAGAAATGTACATGCTTGCAGCACCTCACGTGTGCCTTTTAAAACATCATTTATTTTGATGGACGTCATTCCTGCTTTATTTTGACAGCCCGGACATTGGTTCCTACATTATATAGACCTGCATGGACATTGGCTTCTACAATTTGATGTCAAACTTAACAACATAGTTAACGCCGATCAAAGGTTATCACCTCGTAAGTAGCTGACATTTCAAACTATTATTAAGACCTTTTCTTTTCTGCTACATAATTTGCCAGAAACACATTTTCTTAATTAAAGTTTTAACATAAATAACATATTTTTTGCTCAATTTAGTTAATAGTATATTGTGCGCTAGGGTGTGTGGCTGATCATTAGTATTGACATCTATACATTGCAGCTATGTTCAAAATTTATATTGTATTGTGTCCATATGCATACAAATGAACATATGTGCTTCTTTTCTTTTATGGTATTTAGTGTGCATACTTAATTGCGTTTTGAGTTTCTGGAGTTTGCAGCTTCTGGAGTTTCACTTCTTTATATTGATGTATATTAGTTATGTGCTTCTGTTCGTTCTTGTACTTTATTGTGCCTAACATCATAATTACAAGTAAAATAAAGAAAAGCATACCAGCTTCTAATGCGGTTTAATATCATCAAATACCTCCATTAATTATAATAAATATAATTTACAAACGAATGTTCGGGCAGCAATAATGTGTAAATCAATGACAGGGATGTCATTATAATAAAGGAGCCACTGTCTGGACTGTCAACCATTGTCTGCAGGAACCAATGTCCGAGATTCGTAGATTCCCCCGTTGATACTACGTTACATATTTCATTGTGTTCCTTACGTTATTTAAACGCTAAAACGGTGCGTCATTAAATTGTGTATTTTACGCTAGTTTTGAGCACTTACAAAATCGCTCCGCGCTCTCAAGGAGAACAGATACATTGATGTGTACTGTACTTTATCTCTTGCTTCCCAATATAGATAATGTTAAAAAGTTTGTCATAATAACGTACATAGAAATTAAATGAATATTTATGTTTCATAAAGTATTTTTATTTTTCATGGTATTTAAGATTCTTGTGGTCTCGGGTGAGTGCCTTAGGACCCATGGACCTCTTATTTTAAGATTTTCGGATGACCCATTCCGCTTTGAATTGGAACCAGGCTTGTTCAATCCGAAATAAAATGACGTTAAAGAAAAATGCTCAGAAAGTTGACCGCATAGTATTGGGTCCCAAAGGTAATCGGATGAACTGGTATCTTACCTTTTAGTGAAAGTAATAATTTACTAATTCCAAACCTTCTGTAATTTAATGTAAATCCTTCAACTTAAGTCACAAATAAAGGTCACCATTTTGCACCATTTAGGGACACGCATAGCAATACATTTTCTTGAATAGCGTTTTAAGCTAAATGCATTTAATATATAAAAAAAGGCATGCTTTGTGATATTAAAGCAAAAACTTGACTCGTATCAGTTCACTAATTTTTTTTCAACACTTTTTTGTTTGATAGTGGATTGCAACCCGCCTTTGCGCAAGTTTTTTCGCTATAGTCTCCAACCGTACAACATAACAGTGATTTCTTAATGAACATGTATGGTTTCCATGCACACAGGTTGAGGAAAGAATAACATGACGTGCTTCATTAGCTGAAAACATGTCTTCCAGTGAATAAAGATGCACATCTCAAATATGTAGTACACTGTAATCAGTGGCAGTTGTTGGTGTTTTTTAGCCTACGGTCTCTTCCATATTTCTAATTGGGTTCCATAGGGGAAATTGATACAAGGCACGTTTTCATTGGTTTATTCATTTTCGGACAGCAAATCAAAATGATGTTGACAAAATAAATTATAAATATGGCCGTCAAAACAATGTCGAAAATATACGTGTCAAATTTGTATTGATTTCTTCTGTTATCTCCATTGTTAAAGATTTGTTCAACAAAATATAATAATGTTCGTATATGGAATAAATTATTGAAAGACGGAAATAAGTTTCACCCATCCTTAAACCAACAAGTAAGTCCACAGGTACTTGAAAATATTTTTTGGTCCTTAAAGTTAAATATATAATAAAAGAAAAGGTATCCAACGATATTTTCACCGGTGATTTAATAACGCTATGCAACAGCATGAAAGATCGAAAAATGCACACAAATGTCGTTGTGGTTGCCAGCAGAAAGCACCAATCTATGATTTAAACACCGTTTATTTGATGAAAATCCATCAGGTATGTCCAAAACAGCTTAAAGTTTCACAAATATGACCCCAAAATCGCAGTGTGTAATTCTCGACGTCCAACTGTCAGTTATGACAGACCGCGAATTTCGGTCGTTTTTTCAAAATTGAACAAGAACTTTGTTATAAACTCACATACGTTTTTCATATACTAAGTTTTCATTCGAACTACGTCGTACTTTAGTCCCAGTTGAACGTAAAAAGTCAAAAATTCATAAAAAACAACACATTTTGCGTATTGCACAACATCACTACCACCATTTTAAGGCAGAATTGGTGTTACGGAAACAAGACGTTTCATTGGTTGAAAATAATATATTATGATAATCTGCGAGGGGTACCGAATGGTATATACTGTTTGAACTTATAACATAATATTTGGTGTATTTTCTACTTTTCTGAGTATTTTTGTTCTGCAGTTACTTAAGAATGATGTATTTCGAGGGAAAATTTAGTTACTGAAAAACGTATATGAAGTTTATACCGAAGTTCTTGTTTAATTGTGAAAAATCGACCAAAAATCGCCTTCCGTCGTAACTGACATTTGGACGTCGAGAATTACACACTTCGATTTTGGGTTCATATTTGTGAAACTTTTAGCTGTTTTGGACATACTTGGTGGATTTTTTATCAAATAAACAGTGTTTTATCATAGATTAATTCTTCCTGCTGACAACCACAACAACATTTGTGTGCATAATTTGATCTTCAATGCTGTTGCATAGCGTTATTAAATACACCAGTGAAATCATCGTTGGATACCTTTTCTTTTATTATATATATAAGGACCAAAAAAAATATTTTCAAGTACCTGTGAGTAAGTCCTATGTGATCTCATAAAATTAAAAGTGCTTAACTTAAACTGAGTTAAAGTAAAATTATTATTAAGCATTTGTAAAAGTTACAAATAAAAAAACTAATAAGCCAAAAGTTTGGCAAAATAAAATAAGTTTGGTAAAGACAGCAAAGTTAACAAAGTTTTTTTTTTGTTTCATTTAAGGCTCATGACATTACAAAGCCAGACATACTCATCGATTGTAGGACAAACGGCACCTGGGCAATCAGCACCCTGCGTTTTTTCATTCCCGGACAATAGGCACCTCTTAAATTTGTCGGCTAGGACAATCAGCACCCGATTAAAATTTAAACCCATATAAATGGCACCGGATTTAAGGCTATGAAACATTGAATGTTTTTTAACCAAAAAAATCTTTGAACACAGGCGATTGATAAAGCCCATCAACACCTTGTTGGACTTTATCGTAATGATAAGTCTAATCCGCTAATTGTTTTGAAAAAAAAAGAGATCGCTAATTGTCAATGTAAATAATACCTTACAGACATAGCGATAAAAGGAGTTATATCTCCGTGTATACTGTATTGTGCACAGGATTTATTAATCATCTCTTTTACCAAACAAATTAGCGGATTAGACAAATTAGTCCAACAAGGTGCTGACGGGCTTTATCAATCGCCTTTAGTCGGGTGCCATTTGTCCGGGTTTACAATTTAATCAGGTGCCCATTGTCCTGGTCAACAAATTTACGAGGTGCCAATTGTCTGGGAATGCACAATAACACGGGGTGCGTGTGGTCCGGGTGCCGTTTTTCTGGATACCATACTCATCATCATATAAATGATAATAGACAGCCCAAAATTTGATAATAGACAGCCCAAAATTGTTTTAAACAAGTTCTGTTGAACTTGTATGATTCTTTATGTAATTTTGTATATTTCCTTAAAGTTTACATGTCTTATGCAGGGCCAAAACACCCTTTTTGGGGAAGGGGCCTCAGCCTTTTTTTAGGGTTGATGTTATGTGCAGACGTGCAAAACCTATCGTATAGAGCAGACTGTCGTTGAGTGTATATCCCAGTGTGTATGCGTCATCAGAAATTGAGTATTTTCAGTTTGTATGCAGGTTTATTCTCCGGAACAGATCTAGATGCCGATTACAACTATTAATTGTATGAATTTTATTTAATAAAAATTTAATAAACATTATTTGTCTGTTTATTGTAGGATGTTTATGTAATTAACTATATTTATCTACATCCGTACAATCTTCACATGTTTCAATATGTTGTCAAATTGCGATTGAGAACCAATGAAGCCCTAAAAAATCTGCACGTATTCTAATACGGTCTCTATGCTTTATTTAAAAGATATTATTTAACTTATGCTTTATGAGGGCTTTATTTCATTAAATGCGATATGAACACCTTATCATCTACGTGTGATATGTGGTAAATTTCGACGGAAAACTAATGCAGCCCTATCAATCTGTATGTGTTGAGAACCAACGAAGCCCTAAAAATCTGCACGTATTCTAATACGGTCTCTATGCTATATTTAAAAGATATAATTTAACTAATGCTCATGAGGGCTTTATTTCATTAAATGCTATATGNGGCACCTCGTAAATTTGTCGGCTAGGACAATCAGCACCTGATTAAAATTTAAACCCGTATAAATGGCACCGGATTTAAGGCTATGAAACATTGAATGTTTTTTTACCAAAAAAATCTTTGAACACAGGCGATTGATAAAGCCCATCAACACCTTGTTGGACTTAATCATAATGATAAGTCTAATCCGCTAATTGGTTTGAAAAAAAAAAGAGATCGCTAATTGTCAATATAAATAATACCTTACAGACATAGCGATAAAAGGAGTAATATCTCCGTGTATACTGTATTGTGCACAGGATTTATTAATCATCTCTTTTACCAAACAAATTAGCGGATTAGACAAATTAGTCCAACAAGGTGCTGACGGGCTTTATCAATCGCGTTTAGTCGGGTGTCATTTGTCCGGGTTTACAATTTAATCAGGTGCCCATTGTCCTGGTCAACAAATTTACGAGGTGCCGATTGTCTGGGAATGCACAATAACACGGGGTGCGTGTGGTCCGGGTGCCGTTTGTCCGGATACCATACTCATCATCATATAATAATAGACAGCCTAAAATTGTTTTAAACAAGTTCTGTTGAACTTGTATGATTCTTGATGTAATTTTGTATATTTCCTTTAAGTTTACATGTCTTATGATATCTACATGATTGTGTTTTGGGCTTGCGCCAATGAAAATTAGTTTAATGGTTTAAAAGGTTTGTGAATACTTTCGGCCCTTTCTGGATTTTCGCAAAAAAGAGACTTACTTTCAACGAAAAATATCATAATTTATGATATTTTTCGTTGAAAGTAAGTCTCTTTTTTTAAAATCAAAAGGTGTTGTCCCTGATTAGCCTGTGTCGATTGCAAAGACTCATCTAGGATGACACTTTTTGTACATGTATTAAACCCTGTTTTCCCAGAGCGAGGCTCATATATATATTTTAAAATTCTCTTGATCACCAAATTCAATCCATATCTTTCCTTTTTAATCAACACAGTTTGATGAATTGTCATGAACCATTGGCAAATTGTTCTATAACTGTGAGGAATCGTTATGTGGTGAATCATTATTGCGTTGAATTGTTACTTAATATTAAATATTTGCAGTGATTTAAAACTTTTGTTTACATGTGCATGTGCACATTTCCATTTACAAGTGTAAAGGAAAGAAACTGATAATTAAACCACATTACTGATATTCCCTTATATTGTTTCCCAATGCGCTGTTTTGTTGAGTTATAAACATCAATTTAAATTCTATGCAAAAGTGTTGTAAAAACTTGTATCACAAAAAATACATCTTTAATTTAAAGATGATTAAAACTATATCTTTGGACAACCTTTTGGTTCTATGGGAAAGGAGATGGTTGAAGAAAATTGCCCTGATGTAAACTACTTCAGTTAACCCCTGATTTTAGTGACTTGACCGTTCACAGGTTACAGGTTTTTTTCCACTTTTTGGGAAGATAGCCCATGGCTTTGGAATTGTTAATTTTATCGGCATTTTCAAGAAATTGGGAAAATAAATTCAGGATTGAATTTTTTTTCGCGCAAAAAGTCTACTGAATTGGGAAAAACTAATTTGATATAAGTATCATAATAATTCAAATTAACAGAATAACATCATATACATCCTTATTATATACTTTGTTAGATGTAATTGTGATAAAATAATCATTAGACACTTCTTTAAAAAAATTAATAACTGTATGATATCGTTTTAAAGGCTTTATTTCCAACTCTTAGATACTGATGGGCAGCAAACAGCATAAAACCTGAACATACTGCATATAGCCATTTACACTTTGATTGTGAGTGTGAAACAGTTAACAATTGGTAATGAGATGTTACATTGTTTACATGTTTTAGATCATCACTGCAAGATGACTCGGACAAGTGCCCTGCTGTGTTTGCTGATTTCCTTGGCCACATGCGTAGACCAACAGACCCCTGTAGGTGATACGTCTCCGCCCGCCAGTGACCAGGCTGGGAAGGATGCCCCCAGTGCAGGTAGCAAGCATAAGTCATTAGATGTTAATGATTTTTCTACATCTCAAGAAAATATTGAAAATAAAAATCTGAATGTAGAAGATACAAATGTCCCAGTGCATGGTGAAGCAAATGTTGTATTGGATAGTGAGGTTGTTCGAGAACGAGATGAAACTGAACATGTTACAGATAATGTTATATCTGAAAAACAAGATTTTAAGAGTGGGGATAATGCTCATCCCTTTGAAGATAATTTAGTATTTGAAGAATCCGGTAATGAGGGAGATTCATTATTGGAACAAATAAAAAAACTTAGTGAAAAAGTAGCCAAACAGCAGATAGAAAGTAAAAGAATACATGAACTTACTGAAAGAATTGCCAGACAGCAAGAGCAAACACACCTTGATCAGTCTTCAAAACTTGATGAACATGTTGTGGTGAAACGGGAAGTGGATAATGTTGAAATTAAGAGTGTAGATTTGGAAAAGGATAGGGACAACTTTCAAAGTGATACGGGGACTTTTTCTGATGGAGGGTCCATAATTCAAGAGAAGGGTGTACCAGTGGCTAAGAAGAGGTCCCTGACTGAAGAAATGCAGCTCGTAGCAATTAGGCTTGAACAGCTCAGTGCTAAAAATAAACAAGTGGTGGAATCTATTCTTAATCCAGATGACAACCAGTTCCCCCCAGATGATGAGTTTGCAGACATGAATGAAATAACTCAGTCGCTAGCTGAAAATGCAGACATGAATAAAGTAACTCAGTCGCAGGGTGAAAATGGTGTGACTGTTGAAAACACTGACCTCTTTGCAGATATGAATAAAAACACACAGTTGCAGGGGGAAAATGGTGTGACAGTAGACAACACTGAAGCTCCCCAGGGGCAAATAAAACCAACAAAAACCAGTGAGCTGCCAAAGTCAACAGGTGTGTATACTCAAGAGTTGAATAGCAATACAGTTGTGTCTGAAGTAAAGGCCACAAGCATGGATGAACACACGACCCTTCAAATGAGTGAATCTGTGACCACAACAACTGCAGATTCAACTGTTACTGAAAGTTCCGAGACTGCAGTCACAAAGAGTTCTACCATGTCGACTAAAGAGAAAGATAGGGATGATGTGACAAATGTTATTCTGGAAAAAAAGGAAACTGTCCAAATTTATTCCTCATCTCTTAGTAAACAAAGTCTAGATTCAATTGCTAATGATCCCAAAGCAACTCCTGCACTTGATAGTAATAATTTTCGTTTCACAGCTACTAAAAGTCAGGAAGTGTTTCATCCAGAAGCTGTTTCAACGTCTGAGAATGTCCCAACGGGGACTGCTTTAGAAACAAAGAAGTTGGACCAAGAGCTGAAGATTCAGATTAAACAGAAGAGCACGGATAACACGAAGATATCGTCCACAGAAACAGTTACAGTTAGCCGAGGTAACCATGTGTAGATCATAGTCATGGGACATAGACATGCTTGGGTTGGGGATATATAAATGTTGTATGGTAGCCGGACTGTAAATGTACCGAAATATTTGTTGATTGCATGATTTGATGCAGAATGTATGCCCAAAGACTTGAAGCGTTCTATTCAATGATCAAAGGAACTACCTACCATATGCATTTCATTATATGAGCCTCGATCTGGGAAAACAGGGTTTAATGCATGTATGTAAATGTCTTAAGTGTGTGCAAAGGATAATCAGGAAAACAACACTTACCACCTATATTCCTAGACTGATTTTTGGTTTAGAATAGACTTTATTTAAATGAAAAATTCCAGAAAAGTGGGTTGAACAGGCTAATCTGGGACGACACTACCCACATGCATTATGCCCAGTTTTCCCAGAATGAGGCTCCTATCATGTTCATGGGATACAAATACATGTACATAGCTATTCTCATGTTATTATTATTGGGATCAAACTGGTTACATACACATATAACATACACTAGAATGTGCTATGCCTCCCTCAATATTTTTTTACTCTGTATGCATCTTTCAACAACATGACCAATTTTCAGAGTATTTAAAATGCCTAATTTTTTATATTAATTTCTTTGATGGAAAAGATTTCATGCTGGTAACATATTTTAATGTGCGGTTCAAGGCTTTAAATATATAATGGACAATGTGAGCCTCTTTCTGGGAAAACAGGGTTTAATGAATGTGCGTAAAGTTTTGTCTCAGATCATTAGCCTGTGCAGTCCACATAGGCTAATCTGGGACAATACTTTCGGCATTAACTTGATTTTCGTTACGAAGAGANGTTTGCTATTCTGATAGTATTCTTTAAAAAAAAATCGAAGAAAATGCTTATTTTAACAATTTAGCAGACAACATTTTAGCAGACGACAAATTTCCCAGCATGCAAAGGGTTAAGTCCCGTTTTTAAGAATGAGACTCATATGTATATGTTACTATAACTGAGCATGGGATGTTACAATGTGCATTTTGCCTGGGGGCCTGTGCTCATTTTAACCAATACTCCGATAGTCACTGTTACTGCAACTTTATTTAATGATTCACTTCCTAGTAGGTGTTGTTTGTCCAGGCAAGTAATATTATGTTTTACTAATATGTTTTTAATTATAATATTATTTTTAATATGAACGTACAATGTATTCCATGAACCATTCTGATTCAAAGCAAATTAAAATACACTATACATGTAAATAAACTAAATATAAATCTTAATTAAAAAAAAAATCTTCCTATAAAGCTTAAATGAAATGATCAACTCATTCGCTATTTGGCTTGAGCAATTTATATTTTGTTACATCATTTTTTAATAAAACTCATGATGAAGCAAACTTACAAGACTTTTGTTATATCAATGCAGATTTTGTTAAAGAAAATATTGATCCAGGGGAAGCCCTGATAAAGATAAAATGGGCCGCGCTCTGACAAAACTTCACAAAAGGGGGTTTAATGCATGTGTCTAAAGTATCGTCCCATATTATCAGGGACAACACTTTCCGTTTTAATGAAATTTTTCGCTTAAAGAAAGTCTCTTTTACTCAAAGTCCAGTTTAGGGGGAAAGTGTCGTCACTGATTAGCCTGTGCGGACTGCTCAGGCTAATCTGGGATGACCCTTTAGGCACATGCTTTAAACCTTTTTTCACAGAGCAAGGCTCAAATGTTATCATCAACTCATCCCCCATGTTTGTCACAGAGCCTGGTTCCCCTGATGGCGCTGGTTCCCCGGTGGAGCAGACCCAGTCCCCGTCAGAAGGGCCGCAATCTGGTACGCAGCCCCACTCTGCACCTGAATCTGAGTCGCCAGAGGAGGAACATAGAAGGGAGGAAGGTAGGCAAGGGCCAGGAATATCAATTGAGCATCATTCTTGGAAAACTGGGATTAATGCATGTGCGTAAAGTCTTATCCGAGATTAGCCAGTGCAGTCCGCACAGGCTAATAAGGTACGACACTTTCCGCTTTTATTGAATTTTTTGTTCGAAGAAAGTGTCTTTTAAACGAAAATCTAGTGTCTTTTAAACGAAAATCTAGTCTAGGCAGAAAGTGTCGTCCCTGATATGCACAGGCTTATATGGGAATGCACTTTATGCACATGCATTAAAACCGCTTTTACCAGAACGAGGCTCAATTTTTCATATGCCACCATTACATTCAGCTAAATGTATTAATAAATATATAAGGGAACTAATCACAACAGAGTTTTAAATTGAAATATGCTCATTATCTTCCTTGTCAAGAGTTTGGTATAGAACAGTGTGTAAGTATTGGAATACTTTATCGTTTATTGCTTGCATGTCAGGATCAAAGTTTGAAAGTAAATTCCTGCAAAATAACTGTATTTTTTAAACCAATTTTCTTGCTTGTTTATACATGTAACTAGACGGACAAGCAGCTTAATTTTTTACTTGTCTGAATCTTTTTTATTTTCGCCTGGACAATCAGCCCTGTGTTTTTGCCCAATCTTCATAAAACCTAGTCAGATTATTAATTTCAATCATAAGTAAGAAAACTGGGTCACGTGGATTCAAAAAGAAACAACTTGTAAACCATCAAGAAGTGACAATTTTTTTGTTCAATCTTCTTGAAATCTTGAAACATTTGTTCCAATGATATATTGGCAGAGTATGAAAATGGTTCAAGCCTTTTTGAACAATATGGTTATTAGGGGATGGGAAAAATGTCCTAATATGGCTATACATGTAGTTTTACATTGTAACTTATGAACACTGAAGAGGTCATATTTGTTTTGCCAAATAATGATATCTTTGAAAGATTGAAAATGATTCTGTTGCTTTGAAAAAAAATGGTTACCAGATGGTGTGGCAGTTGTGTTTTTGGCTATAGTGAAGCCTTGGGAACACCATAAGTCACATATTGGCCCTATGTTCATGAAACTTGCTCAGAACATTTTGTTCTGATAATATCGCATGTAATTTTTAAAATGATTCTGTGGAAAAAAATGGCCGTCAGGCATTTGGACTGTGTTATATGAATACTCTTGAAGACACATTTTTTTCCAAGCATTATGAAACTTGCTGAAGATTATTTGTTCTTATGATATCTGGGTTGTAATAGAATGGTTCCAGAAACGTCACAAAAGCTTTTCAGAACAGTTAAGTTCCTTAAGGTCTCCTATGGTGAGCATCCTAGGACCATTGGCTTTCTTGTTAATTGATATATTAATAGGTGACATGTCAAGCTAAAAATAAAAATACAAAAACAAAAAATTGTTGTGGGTAAAAATATGGAAAATCCACCTTTTTCTGTTTTAATGATTTGTTATGTTTGCTAATAATTAATACTGGTGCAGTGATCTCTTCACCAATTAGCATCGTTCTGGGAAAACTGGGCTTAATGCATGTTTGTAAGTATTGTTCCCAGATTAGCCTGTGCAGTCCATTCAGCCTTATCAGGGAGGACACTTCACACCTAATTGGATCTTTGTTTAGGAAAGACTTCCTTTAAACAAAAAATTCCATAAAAGCTAAAAGTGTCATCCCTGATTAGCCTTTGCGGACTACTGCCTAGGCTAATCGATGGATGACACTTTAGGCACATGCGTTAAGCCCAGTTTTCCCAAAGCAAGGTTTAAATGTGTTCATTTAGAATTGGTTGAAATACTGCAACGACTGCCATTTGATATCCTTATATCTTGCAGCTCAGCAATACTTCGAAGAAGGTGAAAAGTTGATCAACAATTCATTCAAGAAAGATTATGTTCAGTGAGTATTCTTCCAAATTGTTAAATCTATAGATGAGCCTCGCCCTTGTAAAACCGGGCTTAATGCATGTGCATTACGTCTCGCCCTAGATTCAGCCTTATATGGATTTCCTTTGAGAAGAGATTTCCTTTAAACAAAAAATGCAATAAATGTGGAAAGTGTCATCCGTGATTAGCCTGTGCTAATCTGGAACTACACTTTACGCACATACATTCAACCAAGTTTTCCCAGAGCAAGGCTATTTCTATAATTTCTTTCATTTCTGATTTCGTCTTCATATAATTTACTAATGTAATTAAACAAAATGGGTTTAATTTATAGATACATAACATGCATTAATTAATTGAAAGATTTTAGTTTTGCTTGAACATTTTTAACTATGTTTGACTCTATAATTTAGTTTAACAACTTTTTGACAAGCAAAGTACATGTACTTTGCTTTCATGTAGTCTTTACACTAGTATGTTTAATACAAGTCAGTGATTACTTATCCATATTATTAACCCATTTATGCCTAGTGGACTCTCCCATCCTTCTAAATTGGATTACTTTATTTCCAAAATTAGTTATGTCTAGTATATTTATTTCTATATTTAGAATACAGTGCTCCAGCTAGGATTTCAAAAAGGCAGGGGGGCTTTTTTGTCAAAAGGGCACTTTGGACGCGCAGTATTTTGTCAAAAGGGCACTTTCGAGCGCGCTGGCGTTTCTGGAATGCTTCCTCTTACATGTTAATTTATATGTTATTAATAATTGTTAGAATATATTATTCCCATTATAATAAAACAATTCAAATAAAATGTCTACAATGAGGAATAAATTAATTACAATGTATTTTAAAAAGAGATTTATTAATCATCATATGTAAAAAAAAAAAAAAAAAAAAAAT
>VMBQ01000615.1:20365-57045 GCA_007657795.1 Dreissena rostriformis
ATCTTCACTAAACTTGGTCAGAAGTTGTATCTAGATGATGTCTAGGTCAAGTTCGAATATGGGTCATGCTGGGTCAAAAACTAGGTCACGGGTTCACTTAGTGCATTTAAAACATTCAGCATGTTGTCCCCTCTCTAATTCAAGTAGTTTTCATCCAATCTTCACCAAACTTGGTCAGAAGTTGTATCTAGATGATGTCTAGGTCAAGTTCGAATATGGGTCATGCTGGGTCAAAAACTAGGTCACGGGGTCACTTAGTGCGTTTTTTAACATTCAGCATGGTGTCCGCTCTCTAATGCAATTAGTTTTCATTCGATCTTCACCAAACTTAGTCAGAAGTTTTATCTAAATGATCTTAAGGCCAAGTTCGAACATGGGCCTTGCTGGGTCAAAAAATAGGTCACGTGGTCACTTAGTGCGTTTTAAACATTGAGCATGGTGTCCGCTCTCTAATTGAAGTAGTTTACTTCCGATCTTCACCAAACTTGGTCAGAAGTTTTATATAGATGATCTCTAGGTCAAGTTCGAGCATGGGCCATGCTGGGCCAAAAACTAGGTCACGGGGTCACTTACCGGTAGTACGTTTTACACATTCAGCATGGTGTCCGCTCTCTTATTCAAGTAGTTTTTATCCGATCTTCAACACACTTGGTCAGAAGTTGTATGTAGATGATGTGTAGGTGAAGTTCAAACATGGACCATGCCGGGTCAAAAACTAGGTCATGGGGTCACTTAGTGCGTTTTAAACATTGAGCATGGTGTCCGCTGTTTTTTGTGAAGACAACATGCAAAATTTTCTGTGTCAATGCGGCATGTGGGGGTATTCGTCATGTCTGTGACAAAGCTCTAGTTTTCATTAGTTCATGTATTTTGATGTGTGTATTTTCATTTATATTTGGATGTGTTTATTTTCAGGGACTTGGTTTTTCTTATGCTGCTGGTCTTGCCACAAATTCTAGTCAAGCAAAGGTTTGTGATTTTCCAATAAAAAATAAAGTAATAAATATGAGCCTCTGTGAAAACAGAGCATAATGAATGTGCGTAAAGTGTTGTCCCAGATTAGCCTGTGCAGTCTACACAGGCTAATCAGGGACGACATTGTGCTTTTATGTTTTTTTTTTAAATTATTCTCTTCTTCACAATAATCCAGTCTATGCAGAAAGTGTTTTCCCTGATAAGCCTCAACAGATTGAACAGGCTAATCTGGGACTACACTTAACCCTTTGAGCGCTGGAACCGGATTTTGAAGGCCTTTCCAAACAGTTTGGATCCAGATGAGACGCCACAGAACGTGGCGTCTCATCAGGATCCAAACTGTTTGCTATTCTGATAGTATTCTTTGAAAAAAAATCGAAGAAAATGCTAATTTTAGAAATTTAGCAGACAGCATTTTAGCAGACGACAAATTTCCCACCATGCAAAGTTTTAAGGCAAATTCATTATGCTCAGAGCAAGGCTCATATGTTTTGTTCTTTTAAAATTATATTCTAGCAAGGCTTGATGATTGTTCTGTAGACAAAGTGCACAATTATAATTTTTGAACTATCAGATATGATGTCCTGAGCCTATGCATAACATAGTAAATTATAGGTCGTATTTCAGCTACAAGATATTTGTCAGACGTGTAACAATTGATTTAAATTCCACATTATTTTGTTTATTTTGTTTATCAGCAAACAATAATTTGTCATTCTTTTGCTGGCCTATTAAACAAAACAGATTTATCTAATAATTAAAACTCCAAACTGGTGTTTGTTTATTGTCTGATAAAGAATGATTAAGAGACCATTGTTTATTACAATATTGTATCTTTCTCCAGTGTTGATTTATGTCTGTTTCAGGCGCTGATTTACTTCACGTTTTCTGCACTGGGTGGTGATCCACTGGCCCTCATGGTCATGGTAAGAGCTTACTGTGTTTATTTGAGCCTCTCTATGGGTAGTCGGGGCTTAATGCATGTGGGTAAAGTGTTGTCCCAGATTAGCCTGTGCAGTCCACCCAGGCTAATCATGTACAGAACTTTATGCTTTTTTTTTTAAAGGAAGTTTTTTCTTTGCCATAATCCAGTTTAGGCAGAAAGTGTCGTCCCTGATTTGCCTGTGCCGACAAGCTTATCTAGACAACACTTTACGCTCGTGCATTTTACACAATTTTCGCAGAGCGAGGCTCATTTGAACTCGGTGCCAATTTAATGCGTTTGAAAAAATATCTGCAGTATAGGGTTCAATTAAAAATGATATCATTTCAACAACAAAAATGAAATTTTGTCTGTGTTGTAAGTTTGGTTGGCTATTGCAGATCCGCTTTATGAATTAAAAAAAAAATGCTTGGAATCACTTCTTTTATCAGAAAAAAATGTGGACTCTCCCATCCTTCTAAATTGGATCAATTTATTTCCAAAATTAGGGATGTCTAGTATATTTATTCCTATATTTAGAATATTTCTTACAGAAATTCCTTTAAGCAAACAGGGCAGACCCTGATGAGACGCCGCATCAGGCGGCGTCTCATCTGGGTCAACGCTGTTTGCAAAGGCTTTTATTCTAGACGCTAGGCATAAATGGGTTAAACAATCCTCAGAGTGATTTTTGGTTTGTTTTTGCCAGGGTAGTGCATTCATGAGGCTCACAAAGGTATATGATTATAATTATTGCATATTGAACTTGATGTTTTTTTTCCAGGGTTATCGCTCACTGTCAGGTATTGGTGTGGAGGCCAAGTGTGAGACAGCACTGACATACTACAGGAAGGTGGCCACCACAGGTGAGCTCATGTCTGTGTGTGATTGCTCAGTTTATTGTGCTATAAACCATGCTTTCCCTGAGGATGAATGGCATGATCACAAAATCAATAAGACTCAGCAATTAAATTGTTCGCATTTGAAAATACTTACATTCAATAATGTGATTTGATAAACCATTTTATAACATGTATCCGAGGATTCCCTTAATCCCGATATAATGAACCTATAGCGTATCTTTGGAGTTGCAATATTCCTTCATTCATAGATGTGTAAAAACCATGTCTGAACAGCACCATGATTAACTGTAAGATTGGGATCAATGAAAACATGAGCTAAAAAATAAAGGGTGTACAAATTAAGAAGACTACTTTGTACAGTTTACTTACCCAGCACTACTGAAGGATACACAGCACCATGAACATATTGCTTACCTTGAGTTGCTGAACACACATTGTTTGGCAGCCCTGTGGTTCAGCTTAATGTATGTGCGTAAAGTGTGATCCCAAATTAGCCTGTGCAGTTCGCACTGGCTAATCAGGGACGACACTTTTTGCTTTTATGGAATTTCTGTTTAAAGGAAGCCTCTTCTAAACGAAAATCAAGTTGAGGTGATAAGTGCCATCCCCGCTGATTAGCCTGTGAGGCTTATTATATTTGAGTGGCTCATATTGCGTTCCTTCAGTTGCTGAGAACATGTCATCAGGCAGCCCAGTGGTTCAGCGTATCAGACTACACGAGCAGGCTGAGACCAAGGACACCACGGGGAACACACTGATGGATGATGACCTGCTGCAATACTATGAGTTCCTGGCCGACAAGGGGGACGTGCAGGCACAGGTGGGTGTTACAAATGAATATCACACTAAAATGGCATAATAAATGGAATATCACACTAAAATGGCATAATAATTGTAATATCACACTAAAATGGCATAATAAATGGAATATCACACTAAAATGGCATAATAATTGAAATATCACACTTAAATGGTATAATAAATGGAATAGCACACTAAAATGGTGTAATAAATAGAATATCACACTAAAATGGCATAATTCTTGTAATATCTCACTAAAATGACATAATTAATGGAATATCACACTAAAATGGCATAATAATTGTAATATCACACTTAAATGGCATAATAAATGGAATAGCACACTAAAATGGCTTAATAAATTTAAAATCACACTATTATGGTGAAATAAATGGTATATGACTTTAATATGATTTAATAAATTTAATATCAACCTAATATGGTGTAAAAATTGGAATATAACACTGATATGGTGTTAAAAAATGGAATATCACACTATTAGTCTAATATGGTGATGTGAATTGTGTATCAGTCTTGAAGGTTGTGTAAAGTAACATCACATGACAGACTCAACAGCTTACTCGACAAGTACAAGTTCTCAGAACATCTTACTTTAGCATAAAATCCCATAATCATGTGATTTATATCAAATATGAGCCTCACTCCTTAAAAAGGGGGTTATATGCATGTGTGTGAAGTGTGGTCCCAGATTAGTTTGTGCAGTCTGTGGAGTCTGCACAGGCAAATCAGGGATGACACTTTCCGCCTTAACTGAAATTTTTGCTAAGAAGAGACTTTCTTTAAACAAAAAATATCATAAAAGCGAAAAGTGTCGTCCCTGATTAGCCTGTGTGGACTGCACAGGCTAATCTGAGACGACACTTTATGCACATGCATTTAGCCCAGTTTTTCCAGAAGGCGGCTCATTTTCAATGCAGGTTGTGCTGGGTCAGTTGTACTACCAGGGAGGCAAGGGGGTGCCCATCAACCATGAGGTGAGCGTGACATGTTACCTTCATACTCATGTGGCTGCTCTTTGTTATAGAATGGATTTATGATTGTACATCTTTAAGTATCATTTTTGTATGGCACATTTATATAATACTTAAGACAACATTATTATTGTTTAAATATGTTAATGCAAAAACGTTATTAACAGTTATTTCTTCATTTAACAGTGAAACAAACTTTTTTCTTAAATTTAACAATCACTCTTTCTTTTCTTTCTGGAATAGTGAGAAAGTTTTAGTTATATTTTGAAAATGATAAGATCAAAGATCATAAGCTTTATCTTGAGCAGGAAGCAAAATACCAAGTTTTGGCATTATAAACATAGTAGTATCAAATACATGTTTATGGTACTAACTTAAACATATTTAAGGATAATTTCATTGTCTGGTTAGTTTTTTCCAGCTGTAATTATTTGGTTATAGCAAACGGCTTTATGTGCTTTCCTGAAATTTTGTGATTATAGTGGATTTAAATTTTAACTACCTAGATTGTATAAAACTACATTCTTGTTTGTATGTCGCCATCTTTAGTATACTTATGATTTGTCTTTTGATATTAGAATACGGATTTTGAAGTTGTTAATGTAATAAACAGATATTGTCAATTGCCATGTTAATTTGTATCTGTTCTGGGAAATCTGGGCTCAATGCATGTACGTAAACTGTCGTCTGAAATTAGCCTGTGTGTACTGCAGGGACAACACTTTCTGCTTTTTTGGAATTTTTCGTTTAAAGGAAGTCGCTTCTTAACTTAAATTCAGTTAAGGCAAACTGCACACGCTTATCTGTAATATCACTTTGCACTCATGCATTGAGCCCAGTTTTACCAGATTATTGCTCATTTTTACCCAAATGACAATGTTCCAATTTGACAATGTCCTCCTTTGACTATGTCCCCATTTGACAACGTTCCCATTTTACAATGTCCCAATTTGACAATATTCCCATTTGACAATGTCCCCATTTGACAATGTTCCTTTTTGACAATGCTTTCATTTCACAATTTCCTCATTTGACAATGTCTTTAATGACAATGCCCACCTTTTGACACTGTCCGCATTCGTCAATGTCCCCATTTGACAATGTCCCTATTTGAAAATGTCCCCATTTTACAATGTTCCTTTTTGACAATGCTCTCCTTTTACAATGTCCTCATTTGACAATGTTCTCATTTGTCAATGTCTCCAATGACAATGCCCACCTTTTTACACTTTCCCAATTGGTCAATGTCCCCATTTGACAATGTCCCTATTTGAAAATGTCCTCATTTGACTATGTCCCCATTTGACAACGTTCCCATTTGACAATGTCCCTATTTAAAAATGTCCCCATTTGACAATGTTCTTGTTTGACAATGTCCCCCTTTGACAATGTCCCAAATGACAATGACCACCATTTGACAATGTCCCAATTTGATAATGTCCCTATTTAACAATGTCCCCATTTGATAATGTCCACTTTTGACAATGTCCTCAAAAGATAATGTCCCCATTTGACAATGTCCCCATTTGACAATGTCAACATCTGACTATGTCCCCATTATACAATATTCTTATTCTCACAGAGGGCCCAGCACTACTTCCTGATGGCTGCCGAGTCTGGCAACTCCAACGCAATGGCCTTCCTTGGCAAGGTAGGTCCATTAGTAGTCTGGTTCCAAATTGTACATGAGCCACGCAATGGGAAAACAGGACTTATCGCATTTCCGTAAAAATGTCGTCCCTGATTAGCCTGTACAGTCCTTACTTTCTACTCATGGATGACATTTTCAGCTTTATGGAATTTTTCTCTTAAAGTCTCTAATAAGCAAAAATCCAGTAATTTCAGAACTAATCGTCCCTGATTAGCCTGTGCGGACTGCACAGGCTTATCTGGGGTGACACATTACGAACATACATTAAGCCCTGTTTTCCCAGAATGAGGCTCATATGTTATTTATGATGGGTAGTGACATGGACTTAAGAATGGACCATGGGAACTGTCAATGTTGTCTGCTTTATCTGGATATTGTGTGTTCAATCAAACCGTTTTTAGTACATGTCAGTTACAAAACTATCTGTATAGTTCGGCCTTGGTTTGTGCTTAATATTTGGTGTCTTATCTTGAGCACTAATTTAACCACCTGTAATAATGGAATCACTTTGGATGTTGGATTTTTGGTAGACACAAACGTTTTGGACCAAAAACTTCTACACTTTTCAAAGTACAACATTCCGACTGCAAATTGTATCCTGTGTTTAAAAAAGGCTAAAGTAATGCCCTATTTATCCCCCGCCAAGGGCGCAGGGATATTGTTTTGGCGTTGTCCGTCCTTCCGTCCGTCCATCCGTCCGGTACTTTTGTGTCCGGAGCCATATCTTGGAAGTGCTTTGGCGGATTTCATTGAAACTTGGTATGAGTATATTTATGGATAAGAGGATGATGCATGCCAAATGGCATTGTACACCATTTATTAATAACGGAGTTATGGCCCTTTGTATCTTGAAAAAATGCTTTTTTCTGTGACAAAGCTCTAAATTGGCGGGGGATATCAATTCAATGAATTTGCTTGTTTTAGTTACAATTCTATTACATATCACATTATAGCAAATTGTTTCTTAACATGACGCGCAGTGTTAAGGTATATCTAGTTGTCACTAGTGTGAAAACACTTATTTGCTGTTTTAAGAGTGAATCTCATAATATTTGGAATAAAATTGTAACGATTTTTTTTTTCATGCATGATGTTATTTCAGGGATAGAAATAAGCGGTCATCGGTTAGCCCGTGTAGATTAGATTTGGGCCCGGGCTACTCATTTCAAAAATTGGTAGTCCTGCTTGGCAACTAGTTTTTTGAAAGCTAGAAACAAAACAACCCCATGCAGTTAATTATTGAACACAAATTGAAAACTGTAGGTTAATAATGAATTTAATAATATTCATTTATTTAGGCCAATGTAATTATTTATTATTATTGAATTCAGACTCATAATAGGACATTGACATTTCTTCATGTCAGTAGTGTTGTTGTTTTATTATCTATTATTTTATTTAAAGAAAGTATTAGAACCACATAAAATGTGCATGGTTCTGGGCTCATTACTATTTGGCTGGGCAACCAAAGTATTTCAGCCCTGTTATTTATTTGCCAAATAAGAACAAGACATGTGTTTATGAGGCTTACTTGTATATATTAGGCGTATGTGTCTGTTGCAGATGCATTCTGAGGGGAGCCCAGTGATAGCCCAGGACCCCAATGTGGCCCTTGAGTACTTCAAGAAGGCAGCTAACAAGGTAACAATAGGACCGGGATTGATGGGTTAAGTGTCCTCCCAGATCAGCCTGTGCAGTCTGCACAGGCTAATCAGGGACGACCCTTTCGGCTTTCATGGAATTTTTTGTTTATATAAATTCTCTTTAAGAAAATCTATTTGAGGTTGAAAGTGTCATCCTGATAAGCCCGTGCGGACTGTACAGGCGAATCTGGGACAACACTTTACATACATGCATTAAACCCCATTTCATGGAGCACAGCTCAATTCATTCAAAACATGCTTATATAGCATCAGTTCTTAATGAAAGAAAACAATGATTATTTAGCTGAAAGCTGAACTGATGTGTTATTAGATTCATGTTTAAAAAAAAACACTTAGTTCATATTGAATTTGTATTGTGCGCTTGGTACAATTTTAGTGTGCTTATCTTGATTGATGAGTTGAGAGAATCTTTGTCAGTAAGAGCTATTACATGAACTTAAGTATTTAACATTACTAGATACATAATCATCATTACAGATCAGTTAATTCTATTGTCTGCACGGGCTAATCTGGGATGAGACTTTGCGCACATACAAAAAGTCCAGTTTTTCCAAGGCGAGGCTCATTTTTTCACTCTTGTCTGCAGGGTAACCCTATAGGCCAGTGTGGTATGGGGATCATCTACATGTACGGGCGAGGTGTTGAGAAGGACTACCCCAAGGCCCTGCGCTTCTTCAGTCAGTCTGCAGACCAGGGTTGGTCGGACGCACAGCTCCACCTGGGCATCATGCACTTCGGTAAGCAACGCTGTGTAGATGTCTGAGAAAACTGGGCTTAATGCAAGTGCATAAAGTGTTGTCCCAGAGTAGCCTATGCAGTTTGAACAGGCTAATGAGAGACAACACTTTCCACCAGGATTTTTATCATTAAACTGGATTTTTATTTAGAAGAGACTTCCCTGATGAGCCTGTAAAAACTACACAGACTAATCTGAGAGTACACTTTACACACATGCATTGAGCCCCGTTTTCCCAGAATGAGGCTTTTATCAAACCCTTTGTAAGGTTTTTGTGGACAAACGATTGCCTGTTTGTATGCCCATTGAAGTGTGAATTGGGACAAAAGTTCTTAAATTCTGTTAAGCAGAGCATTGTTAAATTCCTTTAAATAATTAAATAAAAGAATGCCCTTCTTTGACTAGTAGTGATTATATGATAATGACTCTTTCAACTGATGAGGTGCTTTACAGGTTACGATAACTGTCACTTTATCAGATAAAACAACACTTGTTTCAGAGATAAATACACTCATTATTTTGTTAACGTAAATCTCTCTCCCTCATAGGTGTGTGATTCACTGGCCATGTTTCTTTCTTGCTGGTTATTATGTTTTGTTTAATAGGCACAAAGAATGGACTTGATTTTTCACAACATATGTGTAGATGTATACAACCACAGATCTGTCAACTACCTGTCTGTTTATTGATAGATCTTTGGCTCAATAAAAAACATAATTGAGCCTCGCTCTGGGAAAACGGGGCTTTATGCATGTTCATTCTACATACGTTGTATCCAGGTGGGAAGGGTGTGCGTCGAGACTACAAGATGGCCGTGAAGTATTTCAATCTTGCCTCGCAGGGGGGGCATGTGCTAGCGTTCTACCACCTGGCTCAGATGCACGCTACCGGCACTGGGGTGCTCCGCAACTGTCAAACCGCCGTAGAGGTAGGGGGAGATGGTACAGTTTAAAAAAAATATGATGAATTTGTTGAATAAAATAGGCACTTGTCCAAGGATAAATTATCCTACTCACATCGGCGTGAGCGTTGCAATGTTAAAGTTTGCGTACAACCTCAAATATTTTCTATGTCCCTTGACATATTGCTTTTATATTTTGCATTCTTCTTTACCAACATGACCCCAATCTATAAACAAGAGCAGACAACTGTTACAAGCATTTTAGAAGAATTATGGCCCCTTTTTCCACTTAGAATATGCATATTATTGATAAATCTTTGTTAAAGTTTGTGTACCACCTCAAATATTTTCTTTGTCCCTTGACATATTGCTTTCATATTTTGCATACTTCTTAACCAACATGACCCCAATCTATAAACATGAGCAGACAACTGTAACAAGCATTTTGTAAGAATTATGGCCCCTTTTTCCACTTAGTAACTTTGAATATTTTGTTAAATTTTTTGTTTACATCCACTTAACTTCTAAAGTATCAATGCTATTGCTTTCAAACTTCAAATACTTTTGTATTAATATGAGGGTACTGTACCTGGCAAGTTGAATTTGACCTTGACCTTTTACCTTGAATCTCAAAGTCAAATTAATAAATTTTGATTAAATTGCCATAAATTCTTTATTAAGAATCAGATTTGATTCATCTTGGTATTATTCTGTTTACAGTTGTTTAATGTCTGTTAATAAATAAAGGTATAATTTAAAATCATTCATATTTTACTGAGTCCCACATTAATTATTGAAGACAACAAAAACATATACCAGTGAAGTCAGTTAAGATCAAGGAGCATTTGTTAATTGTCAAAAGTGTAAAATTAAAATGCAATTGTTGTCAATTATTCAGATAAATTGCAAAAGTAACAATAGTTAGATTTTTATTGTCATGATTGGTAGTATATTGTGTTCAAAAAGAATTTAATACTTAATTGGTGAATATGTCAGAATTATCATGACACTTAAACCATTCAAATACTTTAAAATCATTATTATTCATGGGACATTCATTTTCGTTGATTTCATTGGTTGACGGATCCATGAATTAAACATAAACACATAGGAAAATGAGCGAGGAATTCCTCTTTTTTTTTCCAAAATCAGAAATCCATGAATAAACATGTCCACGAAAGTCATTAAAAAAAATAAAAAAATTTGATGCTGACAAATATATATAATTTTTACAGTATCCATCTTTTGCAGCTGTACAAGAATGTAGCAGAGCGTGGTGAGTGGTCTGCCATGTTGATGGACGCCCATGACCTGTACAAGCAGGGCAGCGTGAACGAGGCACTCCTCAAGTACACCTTCCTGGCAGAGTTGGGGTACGAGGTGGCACAGACCAACGTCGCATACATCCTTGATCAGGGTAGGCATGCAGGGATATTAATAGAGATAACCATTGAAATGTGTAGTGTGGTTCTAAAGTCAGAAATGTTGACTTGGGCCAATCTGGTCGCACAGACCAACATTGCTTACATCCTTGATGATGGTAGGGGGTGCAGTTATATATCGTGGGTCATTAATTTTAAAAGATGGCATGGGCTTACTGATTCAGGAATTGAACACAAACACATAGGAAAATGACCCATGCAAATTCCGTCCTAAAGCAAATACTGTTAAATCATTTATATTCATTGGCATAAAATTTCAAGGTTTTTCAAAGAATGACTTTTTTGTGGACATGAAATTTGTGGATTTCTAATTTTGGAAAAAAGAGGAATTTGCATCGGTCTTTTTCCAATGTGTTTGTGTTGAATTCATGGATCGGTCAACTCACGAAATTAAAAAAAAATAATGTCCCACGAATAAAAATGATTTTACAGCATTTGTTATAGGACAGAAATCTAGACGTAGCTCCTGTAAGCCTGTATGACATGTTTTACCTGTATATCAGGGGAGAGCAGCCTGTTTGACGCGGTGGAGACCTACCAGAGGGCGCTGCTCCACTGGTCCAGGGCCGCATTACAAGGTAATATAGTACTGTAAGAAGGCTGGGACCCTGGGCTCAACTTTTAAGAAGAAACATCTGAACTTCAACTGACCCACAATCTGAGAAAATGGAGATAATTGCATGTGGGTAAAGTGTCGCCACAGATTAGCCTGTGCAGTCTGCACAGGCTAATCAGGGACAACACTTACGTATTTTATGGAAGTTTTTGTTTAAAGGAAGAACCTTCTTAGCCAAAATCCAGTTTAGGATCGAAGTGTGCACAGGCTAATCAGGTACGACACTTAACGCACATGCATTAAACCCCGTTTCTTCAGACTATAGCTCATTTGCTGAACACTGTACATACTCTATGCAGGTTCCACTATAGCGCGTCTAAAGATGGGTGACTACCACTACTACGGCTACGGTACAGAGATAGACTACGAGACGGCCGCCAGTCACTACCGCCTGGCCACAGAGCAGCAACACAACGCCCAGGCCATGTTCAACCTGGGATACATGCACGAGCAGGGGCTTGGTCTCAAACAGGTAGCTGTAGATTGACTTGTGGACCCTGTGCACTAATGAGAACACAAAAATTTGCGTGACTTTATAGCAGAAAGGGTAGCTCCAGATCAGACTGCGCGAATGCTCAGGCTTATTTGGAGCTCCGCTGGCCACATATGGCATGACATACATTTTCATTTTACGCTGTTCAAGGCACCTGAAAACTGTTATAATACAGCAGAATTTCGCATTTCTTGTGTACATATAATTTCAGTAACAGCAAGCAAAAGTGAAACATACATATAGACAATCCCAGAAATTGATACCTCCCGGATTACCCGCCCCTGAATGCTCTCGCGCGCCTCCAAAACGGTACTGAAGAAAAAACATGGACCTATATATATATATGTATATATATATATATATATATGTTTGTATAGGTCCCTACGCAAAACAAGGAAGCAGTTTTATCGAATAAATTTTAAGATTTAAAAAGTTTCTGTAATCGATCTGACAACCACATTATAGTTCGTTTTTTTTTAATATAAGTTATTACTTAAGTAGAAGAAATAAGGTTCATCTGCATTCTTTTAAGAGTAATAAAACACAGCATGGACATGGACCTATTTCTGTAGGTCCCTGGCATGAATAAGGTCTTGATTGTCATTTAACATGTTATTTAAAGGTGACGCGTGATATCTTATCTTAATAACGGTATCTACACATGTGCAGACATGTGGTGTCACGGGCAAACCCATAAACGCTTTTAATCCACACNACGCAACGTCTGCGGTTCATACATCGGCCGCGCTACTGTATACATGTCGGTTAAAAGCGGAGTGTAAGTATTTCCCTATTCTTTATATTTTACGTATTGAATTGAGCAGGTTTGAGTGTGTTCTTTGAGAGCCTATGTAAGAAGGACTTTGTGAACGTAATCCTTACCTTTCTAGCTGCTTACTTTTCAAGAAATCCGTAAGAATGTGATCAAAAATCAAACAAAATTCACCACTCTCTCAGTCAAACTCTAATTACACAGGATTTAGACAAAAGATAAATAAGAACAACAGTTTATTGAAATCTTTAATCATTTGTCTTCGGTTATTCCAAATTACAGCATCCCACATGAACACACAACATTTGTATCAACGATTAAATACGAGTGGGGTTTGAAAAACGGCTCAAGACGACGACCGTGGCTACTTATTAGATGGTCATACCAACGGCTGCGAAAATAAAATTATGCTCAAGCCATCGGCTGAGGCAATGGAAAATGGCATGATGAGATGTGGACGTCACTCCTTGACCATATTCGATAGAACTATCAGATATTTTGATCACAAAAACAGTTTTAAGATTTTCATTCGTATTTTGAAATAAAATGGGATGGGTGAGTGGATTTCGTTTGAATAATTCATACTTGGACATTATTGAAACAAGTCATTTACACGCAATATGTCTCCACATCATGTAGAGTACACTTGACTCTGCTATGCCGAAGTCGGATATATCGAAGTAATGAAAACTTCGAACATAAAAGTAAATTCGCTTTTCGAATTTGAGATACGAGTTTTTTTTTTAAATTGAAACGCATGAATGCATTAACAAACTTAAAGACAGCTACATGAAGGTTGAAAATAATGTTGAAATCTCCTACTGGAGAGCTTTCAGCATCGTTTTTCACCTGTATCTAGTTATAACTAGTCAGAAGTGTACATCTTATAAATCGGGTTACTCGAATATCTTTTATCTCGAAATAATTTGTATGGTTTATGAACTTCGACATTTTGAGATTCCTTTGTACTTCGAAGGAGATTGTCAAATGTGTTTGGCATGTGTTGTACTATATGATTTTCTTCTATCCTTTTGTTCAAATAGCGATAATTGTGGCAAAACTCTTCTTACGAGCTAACTTTCGATCTATATCGGTTGCGGCTTTCTTTCAAGATTGTGCTATTTGGAATTTATGGACCATTGATAATGCATATGTGATTTGTCGCGGTACGACTGAAAATAGTTGAAACTGTATAGAACTCACACATTCAAATAAATTAACAAGTTGAACGTTTAATTATCACGCAGATACGGAATCCGGATAGTGCCATCTATAATCTCGCGCTTCTTGCATCAATGGCGACACACGACACACGAAGCGGTACACGATATTTTGCGCGATACTCAAAGCGACACACGATATATAGGGACATACTTACACTCCGCTTTTAACCGACATGCATATAGTACTGTAGCGCGGCCGATGTATGAACCGCAGACGTTGCTTTAGTCGATTGAACGGTGTGATTTCAATATAAATTAAAATAAAAGTTAAGAAGAACATGTGTCGAAAAATGCGAAATAAGCCAGATATTTAAATCTGAAATCGAAAATGGCTGGAAGTCGAATTCGCCAGCATATATATCATGCATGTACAATGTGAATCTAAATTTAGTTTTAGTGCAGATGCGTTCATACGACACAAAGACACAATTTAGTTTCTTAACAAATACGAGTAACAGTGTCGGCATCAGCTTTAACCAGCGCTATCTTGTCTTTGCTGCATTTTATGAAATTCATCTTCGATGTATAGTTTTTCTTGCCAATTTTGTGTTATTGCAACATATTTTTATCAATATATTACAATTTAACACATATAAAAACCGTGCATACTCACTTTAATGTATTGTAAATATAAGTAAGAAATCTATTTATAATACCTATCGAATTTAAGTCATTATTTTATTAGTTTTTGCTAGCGCCAACGGTAGCAGATATAATATTGCGAAGCTAATGTGTATTAGCCTATTTATTTTAGATTTTTTAAATTAATTTATAAGTAATATGAGCATGCAATACACATGTACCTCTGTGGTTATCCTAGATGTCTCAGTGAATTAAACAAATAACGCTAATCACATAAACTGTTTACAACGAGCTGCAATTTTTGAAAATTTAAAACAGCTATTGATTTGATAGATCGATAGTTAACGGAATAGGTTTGTAGTTTGATAACACTTGGACAGTCAATGAATACCGTTTTTAGATATATCGATAAATCGTCAATACACGGTGTAAACCATGTTTAAACAACCATGCATTTGTTTAAATTTGGTGAGATATCACAGTAATACCATGGAAAGAAGTATAACAAAAACATGCAATTGTAACTCATTCAAAACATATTATTTTCACGATGAATATTTATCATTGCATTACTATTAAATGGACTGTCCACTAGATAAAGCGTCGCGCGACGCGAAACGATATTTTGGGAACCTACGAGGATTGCTTATATAGCTAAAAAATATCGCATTAAACATGAGCGTCCGTGGTCGAGTGGTCTAAACAGGTAGCCTTTTACTCTAGGACTCCAGGAATCCGGGGGTCAGTGGTTCGAGCCCTGTTGAGGATTACTTTTTTTTCCTTTTTTTTAAATTGTTTTCTTGTTTTTTACTGGAGATTTTTAGTTCAAATGTTTAAATTTATCAATATAAAGCATTTAAAGCATTTAATGGCAAGCTTCAATACATGCCAAAATCTAGTGGACAGTCCCTTTAAGGTCTACTTTTCATATGTACAGCATTCCAACGATACGCTTGACTTTCGTATTAAATTTGTTACAACTGCATGATTGTGGGGACATGCATGTTCTTGTGAGCCAAGTTTTACATTGCATTAGCCATACAAGTCAAGATGTCATGCACCACTCGTGACCTTCATATACCATTGTCACTTTTTTTCTTAATATTGACTTTTACAAGATTTTGTGAACATCTCAAATTAGATTTCTTACTCATAGTCTTTTGCTAAAGATTATCATTTCCATGTTTACACAACCTGTTAATTCGTTTTAATTGTCACACATGACCTTGACATTGTATCATCAATCGTACAAGTCATGAAACAGAGAGTGCCATTTCCATACCATGTGACCTTGATTTCGTAGTTCGGTTTCTTTGCGCAACATTGGAATTACATTTCCATTTGCACATTCATTGTCCGTAATGTAACAACTGTTTCCATTCGTGACAGTAATATCAGATTACACGAAGTACATTAGCAAGCATAACATAGCTGTTGCAGTCAAGTGTCAATGAATGGCATTATTATTTCTTCATTTTACACAAAATACCACGTATGACCTTCGTGTCAATTTTTCACAACCTTTTGCGTATTCTTACCTTTATTATGATAGCATGAACATGGTGCCCAATACTTTGCATCACATGACCATGCAAGACTCTGGTCTTCCATATTTTATTACCATGGGCCACGAGATCAAGTATAACAAGCAAATTCGTTGAATTGATATCCCCCGCCAAATAAATTTTGTTTATGGATGTCTTGATATACCTTAGAATCCTTAAAAAAAGTGTAGGGTTATTGTTTGTATGCATTGCAATTCTCCTCGTTGATATCTTTACACCCATGAAGTTTCATGTGGAAATCTAGTAGCGAATCTGAGATATAGCCCTGAAAAATTACATCATACACAAGATGTGTTTGTGAAACACTTTGTCCCCTTTTGAGCGAGTTTGACCCATATATTGACCTTTGACCTTGAAGGACGACCTTGACTTTTCACCACACAAAATGTGCAGCTCCACGAGATACACATGCATGCCGAATATGAAGTTGCTATCTTCAATATTGCAAAAGTTATGGCAAATGTTAAATTTTGACGCAAACAAACAAACCAACAAACAAACAGACAGGGCAAAAAAAATATGTCCCCCAGTATACCATGGGGGACATAAAAACAACAAAGGTCAATAACTCTTACTTAAGAAAGTGTAGGGTTATGGTTATTGTGGAAGGCAATTTTCCTCATTGTTATCTACACACCCATGAAGTTTCATGTTGAAATCGTGTATTGTATCTGAGATATAGAACTGAAAAGTTACACCATTCAAAAACGACAAATGGCAATAACTCTTATTAAAGGGTATTTCTGATTCTTAAGCATGGCAATTTATCACAAAAAAAACAAAAGACAATAATTCTTTTTTAAGAAACATGTAGTGTTATTGTTCTTGTGCATGGCACCTTTTCTCATTGATATCTATACACCCATAAAGTTTTATGTTGATCTTTTATAGTTTCTGAGTTATAGCCCTGAAGAGTTTTGAGCCAGACGGGCAACGCCAACTCTATATCCCTCCTCCTTTGGCGGGGGATAATTATATTTCATTTCCAGAATTTAGAAACAAACAAGGGACAAAATTGTCAAAAAAACCAGGTTTTCAATTTGAAAAAAAAAGTCTGATAAAGGAAGACACTTCAAGATGTGCATTGTTACTGATGGTTCCTAGTTATCTTGTGTCAAATTCAATCTATTTTCTCAAAGTGTGACCTTGACCTTGGAGATATCGACGTAATTCTTCCGCATGACACACTGTCCAATGACAGTGAACAAATGTGCCAAATGATTTTAACATCTCACAATCAAATACATAGTTATGGCCCGGACAAGCTCATTTATGGCAATTTGTGACCTTTGAACTCAAAGTGTGACCTTGACCTTGGAGATATCGACGTAATTCTTTCGCGTGACACACCGTCCAATGATTGTGAACAAATGTGCCAAATGATTTTAAAATATCACAATGAATGACATAGTTATGGCCCAGACAAGAATTGTTCCGCCCTCCCGGCCACATTCAGCAATCTAATAACCAGTTTTGTCCTTCGGAAAACCTGGCTAAAAATCAAAGCCCTTACAAAATTTTTTGACAGACGGACGGACAATGCCAATTCTATATCCTTAATAACATAAAGGAATTGAAACAAAATTTACTCCCAACGGAGTTCAAACTTCCTGCTCAAAAGGTTAAAACCTTTACCATTCCCAATGGAATATTTGTCGTATTTTACCATTGATTATATCTACTTTACATATCGCATTACCAAATGCGACCTTCATATAAAATATCACATAACCATAAATGTCCTAAATATTGAATATGAAATATCACTCAACATTTGAAGAACTTTCACATATTCATGAATACCCATCAACATGATGAGTGACCGACACCTTACATACGATACAGACAACCCAAATCTTTAATATCACATTTACATGGGTGACCCAGATCTTAAAGTTTTAAATTAACATGCAAGACCTTAACACATCACCTGCTTTGTGTTGACCTTAAAAGTTCATATCAAATGACATATGCACATACGTTTAATTACCGCGGCTAACCAGTATCACTTTAAATCACACTTATTTACATGGTTTTATGATTAATTAAAACAATTAAGTAATACTTTGTTTCTTTTTTATACAAATTTTCTTTCATATACATGAATATTTACAATTTCCAGAACATAAATAACACAAAATGCCATCACAATGCAATATGTAATTCAAAAGTTACCTTTAAATGTCAATAATTGCACTGAAGATCACAATACAATTTATATTTACATTTTTAATTGAACTTAAATTTGACTTTGAGGTAGAACTGAATGTCATACTATTGATGTTTTAAAACACAACTTTAATAACAGTAGATAAATACTCTTGCAGCACTTATTTTTATCAATTATAAGCAGCACTTATTTTTTATAAATTATTAGCAGTACTTACTTTTTTAGCTGCACTATTTTTACTGATACCTTCTTTCAAACAAATTTATTATAAGTTCAACCCACATTTTTTCCAAAAATTACCAGTTCCAACTTAAACATTTCTCAAACTTGAAAAGCCCAACTTTTCCAATTAAACATTTCGCCCTTTGGAATAGATTCCCCGAGTTCTCTCCCATGTCAGAGTTCATTCCCCCTGGTCTTCCTCGGGCTCGTCACCCTTGCCCTCTGTGTCATCCCCGTCTTCCCCGCTCTCTTCGTCTTCGTCATCATCACCCGCCACCTCCTGGTTCTCGTCTTCCAAGTCTTGCAGCTTCTTTGCCAGCTCCTGTTCCTCAACGCCCGACACAACTTTGGCCTGAAAAAAACAACAACACAACACACAATTATAACGACAAATTATAATAGTGATACATATTTTAATGGAAGATACAGTCAAATAATTTAAGCTGTGATAAATAAATAATTCTTCAAGGTCTGACACAACTTTGGCCTGAAAATTTAAACAACAATGTTTTTTCCAAACATTTTGGGGATGGGGATGGGCCCTTGATTGTGAAAAATAACGTATATTTGAAAAAAAAATGGGATATTGGTGTTGTTGTTTTTTTGTGCTTTAAATTGAGAATAAGACTAGTGGTTTCAAAATTATACTAACAATAGTTCCACTAATAGAGCATGATATCAATATTAAGATCATAAACTAAATATTGTGTTTGTTTTTGTTTTTTTGTTTAACAAATAATAATAACAAACTTAACCTTCAATTGGGAATTTAAGGCCGTCATTTTGGGGAAAGAAAATATAGCTGCTAAATTCTGCTTCGCGTATTTTTGACAGGAACACCATAAAAACAAGCAAATTCGTTGAATTGATATCCCCGCCAAACTAGAGCTTTGTCACAGATGTAAGCATTTTTTCAAGATACAAAGGGCCATAACTCTGTTACTAACGGATGGTGTACAAGGCCATTTGGCGTGCATCATCGTCGTATCCATATATATACTCATACCAAGTTTCAATGAAATCCGCTAAAGCTCTTCCAAGATATGGCTCCGGACACAAAAGTGCCGGACGGACGGACAACGCCAAAACAATATCCCTCCGCCTTTGGCGGGGGATAATTAAGTCAAAGGGAATTAACTCTCCAATAATTTAAAGAATTTTTGTTGAAAAGGACAAGTGGGTTCATAAAAATATGAAATTCGTTTAGAAAATCAGGGGATGGGACTCATGAATGTTTACGGAAGAAAATAGCAGATGATTTCATATGCGATGTCGAAGAAGAGGATAACTGATTTCTTTATTTTAAATGATACAGAAATATCATGTGAAAACATATTTTCATTTTTTTTTTTGTCAAGTATGTGCAATACTATGGAAAGTGCCGTTATATTTAACAGCAGTTACCATAGTATTTCACTGATCTGATGGTATGTAAAAATGTTTTTACTGTAAAAAAATTAACATTAAAACTAAAATGTATAAAAATGGTATTTGATAATTGCCCCCTCCCCCTGTTTCTGAAACAATCCACCCTATTTACTTTTGGATTTCTAGAATAGACACTGATGATGGATCGCTGGGGATGAAAACTTGCCTGGCACATCTGCACTTCATGGTCATGACATATTTTAAGTTTCAATTTTATACTGTGGATCATCATTAATTTTCACACAGGTTTTAGTTTTTGCACTTCCGAAACTGCAGGAATTTTTTCACCACTGCAATTTTTGACAAATAACACCATTTGACAGTTTATCCGCATTCTACACATGATAAGTGTGTTGACAATTTGATTTTAAGAAGAAGACATATTGAGTAAATACCCGATGTTGAGCGTTAATGTAATATATTCAATAAAACAAAAAGGTGTATGTGTGACAGGATTTGATAACAAATATATCGTCGCTGTATATATATATATATATGTGGTACGATCACGATCGTTGCTATGTAACGTGGAGTTTATATCCGACTAATTGGAATATACCATTTGAACCAGAGCTCGTGTTTTTTTTTCACAACGTCGAGTGGCAAATACGTCATACCACTAATGATCACTAAATAGTTATACAAAGTATTAATAAATGTTTTACGTAAAACGTCATAATAAGGGTCAAACAAACTATACCATAATGTTAATTGTTTTGTTTTAATCGCAAAATGCATGCACAAGTTTTAGTTACTTTTCGAATACAGAGTCGTTTAATGAATAGTATCATGGCATAACTTGTCATGTATTCAAGTTTTATCAATGTCATATGTAGTAAGTTAAATACACATTTTTGAAAGCTACAAAACGCAGGTAGTAAGCTTTATTTTAACATTTTTTCAGTTGAAACATTGCTGTAATCTATGTCTCGCAGCTTGTTCGATGGATATAAATGTACGTAATGACTGCTATTTCACCTGGGTCCATTTTGCCCCCATTTGTCTAGGTACTAATCACGTTTTAATAATATATAAGGGAATAAGAATTGTAAAATAACCGTCATTTTCTTAAATAAAAAAACTATGGCTTATACATACCATGCTGTTGTTTTGTTATTTACTAAACCTCTGCCATTATAAAATAGCATTGCTTTAGCCGGAAGTACTGCGTGAAATTGCATGGACTGTCAACGACAATTCTCATGTAACGACTGAATTAGACTTACATTTGATTCCGGTGACAGGTTTGTCTTTGAAACGGACACAATAAAGGTTCCAACCCCGGTGGAAGCTTAAGGTTAGCAACTCTTCTAATTGTTTTCGTTTTTTTTTTTAATTGTTGTTGTCAACTCTTCTTTATCAAGTATCTGTTTGTTCAGATGCCTTTTTAAGTGAATATAACACCACGCAAAACACTTACATTTCTTAAAATCTGTGACAAAATCCTGCTATTACTACGTCGTTTAAATAATAATAAAAAAAACATTTAGATCTAGAAGTTGTCGTTATAATGTCAATGTCCACGGTATTTCAATATAATCAACTCATATCTCAATAAGCGTTGCAAAATGAATTCGCACACACAATTTATATATTTACTAGTAAGGGTAGTACCATGGTATGAACGCAGCTAACAATCTAACTTTATATGGGATCAATGTGTGTTTCACATAGGCACAAATATGCACTCAAAGGGGACCCAGATGGGGATTCATTTGGGTTCCATCTAGGGCTCCCCCTCCCCCATATTCATGCAATATGGAACCCCTACGGATTTGATTGAGTAGCTTATATACATCATAATTTTGACTTTTTGTATAGTTCCGTAACAATGTTTTTTTCAATATATCGACCTTTACTGATTAGCTACATGGTTCATACTGGGATAATGAAACATTTGTTTCGCTTTTCTAACTCGCCGTCGCGGCTGGTCCGCACCTGGACAGGCCCAAAATGTAAGTGTTCTTTACGTCCCCTGTAATGCATGCTCCGCATTTAGCTGCTTTCTCATTTTGTGTGTTTTTTATTATCTTATTATGCTTTGCTTCTGCTTGTGTGTTATAACTGATTTGATAGATGCAGTCTTATTATTTCATCTGAGCTGAGTTGCTTTTGTTTTATATGTATGTATTATTAGCATATGGACCCCATTGGAAATAAGCTTTTAGCTTAATGGATTATCGATAGGTCAAATATTGCATTTCAATTGCTAACTAATTTTTATAACTGTTATAAAATAAAGAATTAATTTATTTATATATTTATATATTATTTGATAATAACAGCTTTCAGAATGACATTGGTGTAACTATGTTATTATGTTTTTATGTATTGTGATATTGTTATATGCGTTTGACCTAGAATGTTAATAAATAAATAAATAAATAAATAAATAAATAAATAAATAAATAAATAAATAAATAGCTTAACTTTATTTCTTTCCAGTTGCATGATGTGTGTGTGTATGTTCTTTTGTTTTATATCCATGAAGGCTATGGCCCTTATAGCCAAGGGAATATACAATTTCAATATAAGTAAAGATACCTATTTGCCTCCCCTGACAATCATCTTAAGTAGTCTTTTAATTTCTTACATTGTTATACACTTTTTATGCAAGGCACTTTAAACTTTACGACACCCTACCTTTCATTTAATACTAGATACTTCCCCTTACTCATATCCCATCTTATGAGTAATGTATGCTTAATGTGATAATAATAATAGAATATACTGTCTTTTAATAGCCAGTGATAATATAATATAATATTTGAACATATGTCTTTTAACATGTCATTCTGTTATATTTATTATGTCTTCCTATGCATGTTTAATATCAATAACTAATGTATGTTCTTTCATTTTACAGCTGCTATTATTTGTTATGTATACCATGTACTTTGTTTGTCGGGAAAAAGCTATAAGCTTATGTTCATTGTTTATAATGTCCAACTTTAAATAAATCTTCTTGTATCTTGTATCTTGTTCTTCAGCGTCTTTATGCCTTACAAATCAAGTGCACCTACCTGATAAAAAAGCTTCACATGAAAGTCACGTAACTGTATGTTTGGGAAAGTCCTTAAACAGGAATAACAATAAAACATGCACTTAACCTAACAGACTTAATTTGCGCACCACATAGTTTTCAGTGGATGGTCAGTAATTATGATTTTACGATAGTGTTTTGTAACCTGTATTTTAGTACGGTATAGTTTTATTAAATTGTCACATGACTTTCCAAAATGGCTTCTGCGACACCAAAAGAAAAATTTGATGCAGCAGTTAAAGTTATACACAGTTTGCCAAAAAATGGTGCAATTTTGTATATATTTCAGTAATAATATATAACTTAATAGTATATTGCTATGAATGTATGCACATATTTTAAGTATTTAGAAATATTTGCAAGAGAAAACACCTTTGTTGTTGTCTGACCTCAAATTTTAACTCTCCTGAGTCTCCATTTAATTACATATAATTAGACGTAATTATTGTATTCTGAGCTATTTTTATGTGGAAGAATCCATTCTAGGTGTCTACATAACTATTAAAAATATCCTTAAGCAAACAAAATAAAGGTGAATCTTCGATTTTTCCTGTCAAACTTAAAACAATAGCAACATGCATTTACTAGTGATAAGTTATTATGGTAGGTTCTGGTTGAGTCGTGGGTTCTTGTTGAGCCGTGGGGATAGAGATCCATGAAATCCCTTGATAGAACTTTCACACATGATGCAATTCGTTCAGAAAATTGTTTTGACACATGCATCATCGTTTTTCTGATAAAAACTGCGACATAATCATGTTAATATTGTCATTCATAATAACTTGATAATTATTATCAAATATTTCCTCCTTTATATGCTGTTCATATAGTGTTTCTAACTAACACACAATATATTATTTATAAGTATTTTCCACACTACATCGTCTGCTGACATTTTTTCACAAGAAATTAACCTTCCCTGCAATGTAAGTTTAAAGGCTATTTATAGTTTTTACATCTTGGATTCTGGCAGCCAATCAGATCCCACGGTTCAACAGGAAGCTTATTTTCAAGATGGTAGTTTGACACTTTCAACACACTCGATTATTTTGATGTTTAAAGGCGATACACCTTTGGAAAAAAGCAACAAATCTCAAAGAAGAAAGGTTAATAATTATTTTCCTAATGATTCATGGTCATATATTTATGAAATATTTGTGATGTAACATCTTTATGAAAATAACCCACGAGTCAACCAGACTATAGCATATACTCAAACCCGGTAGAGTCGCGGGTCCGGTTAACTCTTGGTATTTTATAAGTGCCATCTGAATTTTGTTTTTAAGCAAACCTGCAGTGCATGACCTACTTGTTAAATCTGCTTGAAAATATTCCTCGCTGCCAATATGAATCGATTATTTTGTGATTAAATGTCTTGAAACACGGACTCCAACAATATTTGAAATTTTCAAGTTAAATTGTTGTCTTTTAGAAAAAATCTAACAGTGCTGGAAAATAACTGTGATATTTTTTTCATTTGGTGTCTTAAATTTCAAATATTTAGATTGTTATAAACTTTATTGATTGCTACTTTGAATGGTATGTCCGATTTTTGCTTCATTCATGTTAAATTTAATATAATTTTAAGTGCTGTTTAACCTATTTACCATGAATCAACCCGGCAATAAAATAAACAACATTCGGGGACAGTGGTGTTTTTTTGTTGTTCCCGCAGTTAAAATTAAAGGATTTCCGTGATAAAAAGGCAATTATCCAATAAGTTAAGTCAAATATGTTTGTCTTTTAAATCGTTTATTGATATCATATAAAGATTCATTTGAGACACAAATAAATATTCCTTAAGTACTGCGACTATACCGGGTTGCAGGCTAATTAGTGTAGAAAAACAGCACCGAAATCCTGCACTTATCAGCATAATGCAAGTTTAGCAGTGTACACAATACACTATTGATATGACTAACCTAGCAAAAGCTGGCAGGCAGATAAAACATGAATACAAAATAATTATCAAATTGTTGTCAGGGTTTTTTTACCTTATATAACAGACGCCGAATATCAGCGTCTTCCCCCACCCAACTAGGCTGGTTTTTCCCCCTTTCCGGACCAAAAAAATCCCCCTAAAAAAAAAGATGTGTCTCATGATTATTATATCTCAATTCTATATCAATTTAATCTTGTCAAACATAGTCAATCCCAGTTAAGATGGTCTATGAAGAAAATAACACTCTTTTTTTTCTTTTTAACACATTTAGCAGTAAAGTAAGACTTAACATTTTCCCCCATTTAGGAAAAAACGTACACAATTTTTCCCCAAAAGTGGAAAATCGCGTCTAAAATTTCCCCTACATACGGGCTAAAGGCCCCATCCCCCTCAACCCCAAAACACCCCTGGTTGAAGCTTGGCCAGCGACATTATTATAATTAGAAGATGCATGAGCTCAATTTGATATTAATCAGAATGCCATGTTCAGAAGCATTATTACAGTGTAACAAGTACAATATGAGAAACGTTTTAAAATATACACATAGTTTATAATTATTTTATTGATGGTCCTTTGCAGGTCCCTTTCAGCCGTCCCGTGAGATGATGTTGATGTTCTATGCCTACTATAAACAAGCCACACTGGGAAAGTGCAGTATACCAAAACCTAGCTTTTGGGATCTGGTTAACAAAGCAAAATGGTATGCATAACCCTGGAGAGTATTTAGTTTGTTGTCTTATCTGTTAGTTTGTTTTTTACAAGCACTGGCAAGATAAAGAGCGAAATGAAACTTGCTCAGACCATTGGTTTTAATGATACATTGGCTGAGTTTGATATTGGTTCCGGTTCTTTGAAAAACATGGCCACAGTGGGTTGGGCAGTTTTCCTTATACGGCTGTAATGAAACGATGTGGTAATTCAAGAAGTTAAATTTTATGCCCAATAAGAATACAACTTTATCAAAACATTTCCTCTAGTGATATCTCAGCCAAGTTCAAAAATGTTTCTGTAAAAAAGCAAGGTCAGAAGCCACAATTATTAAACAAACTTCACAAAAGCTGCTTAGAACAGTTAAGTTCCTTTGGTTCTCAGGTGAGTGATGTAGGGCCTTTGTTCCTGTTATCCATTCTACAAAATAAAACACATGGTAAATTATTCGGTTTAGGTAAACAGTGCTTTTTACAATGTACGTGTAGTTTTTTTAACTAAAGTAAATGACTAACACTTAATGGGGAAAGATGTACAATCACAAAAGGTACAGGGTGTTACTAAAAATCGTCATGGTTTAATGCTGGACCAGACTGGTTACATTTTCAAATAATGTGTGAAATCCAAGGAATTTCTTAGTCTAACACATAAAAATAAGGTTTTAAGGCTTATTATTTTTATTTGGAAATGTATTATTTGCAAAACTATTTAAACTTTAACAGATGTTCAGATTATTGTGTTGACCAGCCCAGAGGGGCAGAATTGGAGAACCAAAAAAGAGTTGGTTGCTCACGATCTTTATCTACTTAAGTTATTAAAATGTGAATTTCGCTTTTCAAATTCCATAAAAAAGGTAACATATAGAACTACCCCTTATTTATGTTTCACTAGGGATGCCTGGAACAACCTTGGGGATATGGACAGGGACACAGCGATGGTCAAATATGTAGAAGAACTGAAAAAGGTACACAAATGCCTGCTGCCTTGTTGCAGTGAAGGCACATGTTTGAATAGTTTTGTTTTAAGTTCCATGTTACTTACATTGAATGGCATTTTAATATTCAATGCACAGTTTATAACAAGTGTCTAGAGCCTGTAACACAAAATATATAAACTCAAATATTGAATATCATAAAGCTGAATTTTGACAATTCATGTTTGGAAACAAGCTCAAATTATCTTAAAACAGTTTAACGTGAATTATAGTTCTGAGTAACCTTGATGAGACATGGATTTTTCTTGCTGTTCTTTTTCATTGCAAAAGTGAAACTTTATATGCCTGTTGATGATCATTAATCCAAAAAAATACATAATGCATTATGGGTTTTCATTTGTTGCATTAACTTTCAATCTAAAAATAAAACGTATTTTATTTATCTTAGAAATGAATCATTGGGTGCCAGTATTATTAATTTCATTTAAAATGTAGTTATACTAATGCGATGAGGCAATGCATTTAATAATTTGGAAACCATGCTTAATGCATTTGTGTAAAGTATTGTTCCAGATTAACCAGTGAAGTCCGCACACTTTCCACTTTTTTGGAATTGTTTGTTTAAAGGAAGTTTCTTCTCAATAAAAATCCTCGCTAGGCGGAAAGTGTCATCCATTATTAGCCTATACAGATTGCACTGGCTTCTCTGGGAGGAAACTTTACACAGATGCATTAAGCCAAGTTCCCACAGAGACAAGCTAAAATAATAAAATTTAAATGAAGACCTGAAATTGAATCTTCTTTCAGACACTAAAACTAGGTGAAAAACAATGGAATGAAATGGCATCGAATGGGGATCCAAGGGTACGCTTTACCTTAAGATGTGTATTTAATAGAAAGATCTTTGCATGTTATTTCCTCAAACTCTGCACACAGGTCTCTGGTCACCCTTCAAAATTGTTGGATTTTCATGTCTACAGGACGGTCTGATCTTTATTATTCTTATTAAAAAATGTAAAGAAACTCTAAACTTGCTTATGCTTTATGTTATGCATTAACCAAATATTTTGTATATTGAAGTTGAAGCTTCTCGTGAATAGTTCATGAAATAAGTTTTACACATTTGACTTACAACTTGTGTATCCCTATTTTAGCATCATATTTAAAATATTTAATTCAACAAGAACCGTTGATTGAGATGCTTTTGCAAAATAGATAATGTATGAGTTTTTTAGTAACATGTATAACAATGCAATGTCTTGAGTATCTTCGTCATTGAAAAATGAAACTTTATTAACATGAATGAGTTATGTCATTGAGATATTTACTAAAACAGGCTAAACATCACTGTATGTATAATGTGTACACCTCCCACATTTATATACCTTTGTATCGCTTTCAAGTTCATATAAAATACCTTCACAAAAATGAGTTTTTCAACCTTATTGTTTTAAAGAATATTGATCCATCCTAATTATGTATGATCATATATGAGCCAGGCTCTGGGAAAACTTGGCTTAATGCATGTGCATTAAGTTTCATCCTAGATTAGCCTGTGCAGTCTGCGCAGGCTAATCAGGGACAACACTTTCCATTATTATTGAATTTTTGCGAAAAAGGAAGTCTCTCTAAATGAAAATCCTGTCTAGGTGGAAAATATTTTCCTAGCTTAGCCTGTGCGGACTGAATGGGCAAATCGGGAACAATACTCTACGCTCATGCATTAAGCCCGTTTTTTATCAGAGACCAGCTCAATGAATTATATGAAACTTATGTAATTCATACTATAATTGCTTGTAGTACACCACCATTTTGTATAATCAGAATTCCACTGTAGTGTAATATTGCAAATGCTATAGGAAGAAAATGTACAAAAATCCTTCAAATTAAACACGTTATAAGCAAGTTTATTTATTTTTTGAACTATGGGTAAATTAATTCAGTAGCAACAGATTTTGAAAATCATAAATTTAGCTTTCAGAATATTGACAAGTCCAGGGGTGAAAGTAAACATTTAATTCAGACTTTAAAAATGCTTAGTTTATTGGCCCCTCATATATTTCCACCGTTAACTTTATTACTGTTGTCTAAATATAAATTGTGTTTGTTAAAATGTGAAAATCTAAAGTTTATATAAATACAACCATAATTCACTTTCCATATCTATTTACCCATCCTTATTATTATAAATAAGCATGTGTCATGGCATTGGAAACAAAACTTTTTAATTTTTTAATTCACCTGAGTCTTAAGCCTTTGCATGCTGGAAAATTTGTCGTCTGCTAAAATGTCATCTGCTAAATTTCTAAAATAGCATTTTCTTCGATTTTTTTTCTAAGACCACTATCAGAATAGTAAACAGTTTGGATCCTGATGAGACGCCACGTTTTGTGGCGTCTCATCTGGATCCAAACTGTTTGCAAAGGCCTTCAAAATCCGGTTCCAGCGCTCAAAGGCTTAAAGATGCTGAATCTGTATCTTCTCAGAAATTGTTCCGTATATCTTGTTTCAAAAACAAATTTGTGACGCTTTCCCATTCCACATAGTATGTATATAACCTACAAGCATTATTGAAAAGAAATCAAGTGAAAAATACGTTTGAAGGAAAAATGCTGGCTTTCTTTATTTACATTTTTGATCGCCCGCTTAACAATTACCTCCGGAAATATTTTGGTAGACATATCTCTGTATACACAGAAAGCTCCGAAGACTCCAGCATTCATTGACAGCAATTACAATTAGTTAACCAGCGAAAGAAGAAGATTTGATTTAGTACACTGGAATGAATGTATTCTGTCTTTACAATTCTTATTCAAAAGCTCATTCAGGAGTGTGTTTTTTTGTGCCATGCCAGTGGTAGTACATATTGAATTCAGTAGAGCAACACTGGGCCATCATGGTCCTCTTAGTGTTTAAGCGTTTGTGGTGGAAAATAGCCTTGTGCATGAAAATCATTTACTGGTGCCAGAATGGTAGTCAACCAATACTAACATTTGTGAATAAAGACTTATTCGTTCTATCATGTAAATGCATGTTGAATGACAGTAGGGTATTTAATTGCTTTTCAGGAAAAAATGTTTTCCAACATTATTCTTTACTTGATTTTTGACAGCTTATAACCTGCTTACAAAAAAAGACAACTAAAAAAGTTAAGAAATGATGCTATTACATTGTATAGATTAATATATGTTGTGTTCTGAGAAAACTGGGCAAAATGCTTGTGCGTAAATTGTCATTCCAGATTAGCCTGTGCACAGGCTAATCAGGGACGACAATTTCCGCTTTTATGGAATTTTTCGTTTAAATGATGTCTCTTCTTAGCGAAAATCCAGTTTAGGCGTAAAGTGTCGTCCCGGATTAGCCTGTGCGGACTGCACAGGCTAATCTGGGATGACACTTTAGGCACAAGCAGTTTGCCCAGTTTTTGTGTCGCCTGACTATGGTCAGGGGACATATAGGTGTTACTTCCTCGGCGGCGTCGTCTGCGGCGTTGTCTGAGGCGGCGTCACACTTTTCGAAAAAGGCTCATAACTTCTGTGTCCCTTCAGATATTGCTTTCATATTTGGTATGCATGTGTATCTGGACAACACCTTTCCATGCGTATACATTTTTTGACCCCTGTGACCTTGACCTTGAACTTGAGGTCAGCGTTCAGGTTTCGAAATCTGTGACCGCGATTCGAAAAAGGCTCATACCTACTGTGTCCCTTCAAATATTGCTTTCATATTTGGTACGCATGTGTATCAGGACAACACCTTTCCATGCGCATGACATGTTTTAACTTGGAGTCCGCGTTCAGGTTTTGAAATCTGCGACCGCGATTCAAAAAAGCTCATAATGTCTGTGTCCCTTTAGAGATTGCTTTCATATTTGGTACGCATGTGTATCTGGACGAGACCTTTCCATGCGCATACAATTTTTACCCCTGTGACCTTGACCTTATTTTGGACTTAGATTTTTTTTAATGGGCCAATATCTTGGTTAGCCCATTACCATCAGGCGACACATCCAACTCGCGGAGTTCTAGTCTCAGAACACGCCACATTTAATGTTCTTTGACAGTTACTTGACTTCCAAAATCAAGACATGTTTTCATTATTCTCATTTTTTTCCATTAAAAAATATACGTGATGTGTTTTTTTTTATTCACCTGAATGTTTTGTTCCATTTTTCTTAAGTGTTTATCCATTGCAACAAATATTTGTGTTCATTGCATTTTAATAGTATTTAAGTAGTATTCAATTCAAATTATCTTTGATGTGTTTAATTGGTATAATTCACCAAAAGGTTTATTAGTTCCTTACCAGATTATGAAATGAAATATGACAAATAAAGTTCAATATGAAGGTATTGCATAATCTTTGATTTATAGGAGTTTTAATCAGTATTTCCTGTATTTCTTGCAAAACTTTCAAAGAGTTGTCACTTTTGTCCCATTTCTACTTTTGTGCTTTTCACTTTTGTCCCATTTTCACTTTCATCCCATTTTGACTTTCATCCCATTTTCACTTTCATCCCATTTTCACCTTTGCCTCCTTTACCTTCAGATTGTGGAAGCCATGCCACAGACCCAGGCTGTGGGGGATTTCATGGAGAAGCTCGGAGCCTTCTATGAGATTGTGGACGAGGACTCCCCGATAGAACGGGCTCGGCGAGCAAACCCTAAACTTGTGCCGCAAGATCACAACTACAACATACCTCCATTAGCCATAGGTATACTCAATAGTTCACTGTGTGTAAGTTGGTTGGGATAATTAGATTTTTTCTCAGTTTTTATTTTTCTCTTTTGTGATCTAAATGCCAAATTTGTGTTCAAAATTGTCTTTGATTCTTCTACATAAAAATTTGTGATGAACCCATTTACTAAAAGGCATTTTGTTATTATGTGTGGTGGTGGGTGGGGTGTGGATGTAAATATATTATGCACTTAACAATTAAGATAATTGAATGCCATAATTCATAGTTTAGAATTTGTATTTAATACTTTCAACTGGTAAAATAACGCAACTTATTACAAGATATGTGTATCATTCTACAAAAACATGACTTAACTTTATTATGCCCCCCTTCGAAGAAGAGGGGGTATATTGTTTTGCTCATGTCAGTAGGTCGGTCCGTCCGTCCGTCCACCAGATGGTTTCCGGATTATAACTCAAGAACGCTTAGGCCTAGGNTTCAAATATTGCTTTCATATTTGGTACGCATGTGTATCAGGACAACACCTTTCCATGCGCATGACATGTTTTAACTTGGAGTCCGCGTTCAGGTTTTGAAATCTGCGACCGCGATTCAAAAAAGCTCATAATGTCTGTGTCCCTTTAGAGATTGCTTTCATATTTGGTACGCATGTGTATCTGGACGAGACCTTTCCATGCGCATACAATTTTTACCCCTGTGACCTTGACCTTATTTTGGACTTAGATTTTTTTTAATGGGCCAATATCTTGGTTAGCCCATTACCATCAGGCGACACATCCAACTCGCGGAGTTCTAGTCTCAGAACACGCCACATTTAATGTTCTTTGACAGTTACTTGACTTCCAAAATCAAGACATGTTTTCATTATTCTCATTTTTTTCCATTAAAAAATATACGTGATGTGTTTTTTTTTATTCACCTGAATGTTTTGTTCCATTTTTCTTAAGTGTTTATCCATTGCAACAAATATTTGTGTTCATTGCATTTTAATAGTATTTAAGTAGTATTCAATTCAAATTATCTTTGATGTGTTTAATTGGTATAATTCACCAAAAGGTTTATTAGTTCCTTACCAGATTATGAAATGAAATATGACAAATAAAGTTCAATATGAAGGTATTGCATAATCTTTGATTTATAGGAGTTTTAATCAGTAGGGGACTCCTGTATTTCTTGCAAAACTTTCAAAGAGTTGTCACTTTTGTCCCATTTTTACTTTTGTGCTTTTCACTTTTGTCCCATTTTCACTTTCATCCCATTTTGACTTTCATCCCATTTTGACTTTCATCCCATTTTCACCTTTGCCTCCTTTACCTTCAGATTGTGGAAGCCATGCCACAGACCCAGGCTGTGGGGGATTTCATGGAGAAGCTCGGAGCCTTCTATGAGATTGTGGACGAGGACTCCCCGATAGAACGGGCTCGGCGAGCAAACCCTAAACTAGTGCCGCAAGATCACAACTACAACATACCTCCATTAGCCATAGGTATACTCAATAGTTCACTGTGTGTAAGTTGGTTGGGATAATTAGATTTTTTCTCAGTTTTTATTTTTCTCTTTTGTGATCTAAATGCCAAATTTGTGTTCAAAATTGTCTTTGATTCTTCTACATAAAAATTTGTGATGAACCCATTTACTAAAAGGCATTTTGTTATTATGTGTGGTGGTGGGTGGGGTGTGGATGTAAATATATTATGCACTTAACAATTAAGATAATTGAATGCCATAATTCATAGTTTAGAATTTGTATTTAATACTTTCAACTGGTAAAATAACGCAACTTATTACAAGATATGTGTATCATTCTACAAAAACATGACTTAACTTTATTATGCNGGTTAAAGTTTTGCAATATCTAAAATGGTTTCCGGATGATAATTCAAGAATGCTTACGCCTAGGATCATCAAACTTCATAGGTACATTGATCATGACGGGCAGATGACCCCTATTGATTTTCAGGTCACTATGTCAAAGGTCAAGGTCAAAGTGACTCAAAACAGTAAAATGGTTTCCTGGTGATAACTCAAGAATAATAAGGCCTACGATCATGAAACTAGGTCAAAGGTCAAGGTCACAGTGACAAAAAACATATTCACACAATGGCTACCACTACAACTGACAGCCCATATGGGGGCATGCATGTTTTACAAACAGCCCTTGTTTCTTAAACTTCTTTGACTTTTCTTTAATCCCAGACTAGGAAGAAGTGACTTCTCCCTAAAATTTGACCCGAGGGTTATATGGTAGATTATTAACCAGCTTTTTAAAGTTTATGGAAGTAAAATGACTGTGATTTGAAAGCATTTTTAAATGATTTCATTTCGAGTTTGGTTCGCCTTTAATTTACATTAAATCAGCAGTTCCCTGGAAAACTCGTTGAGGATTCGATTCTTGAATAAGTCTTTGGTCAAAGCATGAATGATTTATACATTATTTACAAGTTCTATTATCTTATAATAGTATTCAAATCATAAACAAAAATGTGGATTTAAAATATTGCAATCAAAAGTGAATTTAATAATTTCATTAATAATAAATCTCATTGCAATTTTTGGTGGATTTCAAAGAAACCCAAACTGCCCCACCACGTAATACCCAGTTTAATCATAACTGACGTTTAAACTGACTTAAATTAAGTTTTTCTCAAAACAGCTTGATTGTCAAAATTATTCACATTTACAAATTTGTGTGTGAAAAATTGTTGAACCAGTTTACAAAATTTTCCAAACCTTAATGAAGAAATAATTTATAAATGACTTGTAGAGAGTAGTGGTCAACCATTGCAATTGTATGGAGTTGAGGATAATGAAAATGAAGAGGAGGGAAGGGAAGCAGATAATAGCGGTGTACACCTCACCAATGGAGACGCACACCAGGGGAGTCCTGAAGATCACCATGAAGGGATCAGGGAAAGGTCCGCTAGTCCTAAGGGGCTAGAGTTGGAGAGTTCAGAAAGCGAAGACGAGTTTTGTGACACTTCCATGGATCTTGAGGTATTTCATGTACATGTATGTGTTTATGTTGGACATTGTTGGTTAAGGGACTGTATTACAAATATTTGTTAATAGACATGTACACAGGGATAGAAACTAACCTCTTTATGCCCAGACTGGCAACTATCTGTAGTACTTTGGTAGCCTCGCCAAAAAATAAGTAGCCTAAGACCAACTACACCCCATAATTATCTACTACTTATTTTTAACAAAATCAGAGAATATTATAAAATTGAATTGCTTTCGTAAGTCAATGCATTATGTTCTTTTATGAGCCTGAATTTGTGTGCTTTAAAAAAAACTAGTAAAAGTTATTGTATTCAGGTGATCAATAGACTGTGCCTTCATTTCCCTCTTTTCAACAGCAACCTTTTCCTTGTGTGATCCCTGTTTTTTCCATGCAGATGAAAACGTTTGATTTAAACATTCCTTCTGTTTTTTCTTTCAGATTCCTGTTAAACAACTAAACTCTGAATCACACATGACCAGCAAACGCCACGTAAGGTTCTCTGAACTCAATGGCAGAACAGATCTCAATGGTGACCGCCAGGATGCAATTGTGTCCCCTGGGTTCCCATTCATATCATCTTCACTTGGGAGAGAGGACAATGATGGCTTAATGGTGGAAACCAGCTCACCCGTTCACTTAAAACTCAAGGAATTAAAAAATGACCTTGACATTTGTGATGGTGACCTTGAGTTGGGGGCCGAGGTCAGTGTGTCAAATGGAACCTTGATGTCTGTTGGGGCGAATCATATTGATACGCAATCTAGTGTAGGTGGATGGGAAGAAAATGAGCCACCTAACGGAGGGGGTGATAAAGATCCAAGCAAGGACAAGGAAAAGGCCAAGTCTGGTCAAGGTCAAGGGTCATCATCTGGAAGATCAGGTTAGTAGGCTGTAAGGTCATATTATGGGTTTAACTACACGTATTTAATTTGCAAGACTTTGAAGTTGTTCTGACATTATTAAACAAATTCTAGTGTTATAAATTGTTTTTGATAGAATTAGTTGTATCTTCAATATAGAGATAGTGCGATAAATTATAGCAAATTACACTACCAACACGGTTTACGGAACATTCATAAAATATCATATCACTGTATTGCCTACTTGTATGGAAAACATCTTTTTATGACTGATATTTGTAGCCATTTATTATTATGCAAAAAGAATTCATTTCCACACATCCATATGATAAATATGGTTGATATAATATCGTTTTCTCTTGTAGATCAAGTTGTAACAGTATTACACATTTTATTGATTTCACATACAGGTGTCAATTACAAACAATGCATACATTAATAGGTTCAAGGGGCCACCTTCCTGGGGCCACAGGCGGTGGTGGGCGGAGACTGTTGCTGGCAGGGGGCGGGGCCGGGGGTGATGGCGGAGAGGGCACGCCCCTCACCAGCGACAACGTGAGTGAACAGATTGCCAACACGCTGGTCAGACTACAGCAGGACATGGCCAGTGTATTGGACAGACTGAACAGGCTCGAGGCCCAGTCAAGGCCGAATCAGGTACATGGCATAAGCATGACTCAACATTTTCTTGAGCCAAAGGACTATGTTCACTTAGGGTCGAAAATGGCCTTATTAAATTTATTAACGAAAATAACCTGAAATAATTATAATATTAAATATCTGTATTTTTGTCAAACATTTATTAAAACCCTTAAAGCATATATGGTATCCTTGCCATGGCAACACATACAAATACACCCATTTTTACATAATAACATACTAATGCTATCTTTATCAATTCTTCAATTGTGTTTAGTAGCACTATTTAGAGCATTGACAAGGTCAGACTTGTAATCCATTTTGATTTGTATGAAGTTTTATGAAGAAAGATCGTAATTAATATTTATGTAGCCAAATGTGCTATTTTTTTACCCTTTCTAATTTGGCGAATGGCAGACTACATGTAGGTCCTGATGAAAAGCCTACCAACTTATGTTCATGTTTTGTCAAATGTTTTGCCAATTAATGAGAGCAGTACTAAGTGTAAAAACTGGGCTGAATACATGGTTTTAAAAGGCAAAGTCAGTGAGTGTTAGCAGTAGAACAAGGCAAAAAAGTTGTTATGTTTTTATGCCCCCGGTAGGGTGGCATATAGCAGTTGAACTGTCAGTCCGTCCGTCCGTCTGTCAGTCTGTGTGTCCGTCCGAAAACTTTAACGTTGGTCATAACTTTTGCAATATTGAAGATAGCAACTTGATATTTGGCATGCATGTGTATCTCATAAAGCTGCACATTTTGAGTGGTGAAAGGTCAAGGTCATCCTTCAAGGTCAAAGGTCAAATATATGGGTCAAAATTGCTTAAAAGGGGAC
>VMBQ01000615.1:57847-240008 GCA_007657795.1 Dreissena rostriformis
ACAAGAAGGTGACTGAGACAATAGCCCATTATGTATTAACCCTTTGAGCGCTGGAACCGGATTTTGAAGGCCTTTGCAAACAGTTTGGATCCAGATGAGACGCCACAGAACGTGGCGTCTCATCAGGATCCAAACTGTTTGCTATTCTGATAGTATTTTTGAAAAAAAAAAATCGAAGAAAATGCTCATTTTAGAAATTCAGCAGACGACATTTTAGCAGACGACAAATTTCCCAGCATGCAAAGGGCTAGTTGATAAGCTACAAGTAGTTTATATTGACCAAAATTCTGATAAAAGTTTGAATATAGAAAGCTTGCATGAAGGCCTAGCTTGGGAATGCATTGGGGGCGAGTCGAATCAAGGTTAATCTTACTGTTACTCAAGATAAAACAAGAGCTTTTGCTCATTATCCTCTGTAGGACATATTGCACTGAAATATTTTGTGTATGTAGCTTACATGGTTTGTGAATGCATTTGAAGCCAGTCAGGTTAAAGTCAAGATCACTGTTTCTCAAAATAGAAAAAAAGGGTTCTGCGGAATAACTTGAGTTTGGAAGGACTAACACTGACATCTTGTTTGGAGGAGAAGATTGCACATTTATTTAAATTAAAGTAAGACGTAAAACTTTGAGAACAATGAATTTGTGGCATTGCTATGTTTCTTGTACATGTATATGTTTTTTGTATTTTCACATTTCAGCAGTGGTTTCCATTCAATTCCCAGACGGGTCGGACAGCTTTCTTCTTCCTAGTGTGGCCAGTGATTGTCCATATTCTCCTCACATACATGTTCAGAAGAAGGAGGTACGTTGCACACTCTGCCTACTCAAATATACCACCATATGCACTAAATAATATTGTAACTAATGTCTTCAGGGCAGACAACTCCTACATTACTGAAATTGGTCTATTTACTTTCATGTATGAGTAATTGTCAATTTCATACAGCTCAATGAAAGTATTCAGAATTGAATCATTTGTCTTTTGACTTGATCCTAAAACTTCATTTCTTGATTAAATGGAAACTCATAAGATTCAACCTAGCCTTTTGTATGCCCCCTCGCATCTACTTATGCAGGGAGGCAAATAGTGATTGGCCTATCCGTTATTCCATCTGTCTGTCAGTGTTTGTACAAGGTTAACCCTAGATTACATGTTTCGTATAACATCAATACGGTATTACCGCCTGCTACAAAGATTTCATACTGACATCACCTGACCTCATTTTGCCCTTTACATTGACCTGTTTGTTTACTTATTCCGAATGTTCAAATTCTTGGTTAACCCAAAATGACGAGTTTCGTCTAACAGCGACACTGCATGCTACAAAACTTTGATACTTCCATGAATGCTATCTATGAAAGCTTTCAACAAATCACATTACCCTTATCCTATTTATAAAAAGAAAAGAAATAAAAACAAGATTGAGGAAAGTGATAGTGTGTATTCATTTTATTTTGTTGTCATGAAATATTGTAGATCAATGAATTTGGGCATATTTGTTCAATCTTAAATTAAATGATTCGTTGTGTAGTGTCTCATAAAAGACATATTGGTCATAAACATTAGATTATGTGGTTGAGCAAACCCGCAAACATGCACNTCAATTGTGAAGTAAAAACACTAACTGCGTTTAATTATTATTAAGTAGTGCTAGTTTTATTTTGTTTGTTACTTAATGCACCAAAGATTTGAGATCATATGTCAGGAACAATTAGCTGTTCCTAGTGGTTTAGTGTCACCATGATTGTGAGGTATTTACTTTATTCAAGTTTTAATTACAAGTTAGGGTGTGTATGCTTGATCATACCAAATATCCAGAATCAAATAAGTCAAGATATTACTTTTTTTTTGCCAGAATAATAGCCAGTGTCATTTTGTGCGCTAGTTTTAATCACAAAATAGTGTTTTTTACTGTAAATACCAAAACTTAAGTACATGTGGGTATATTAACTTTCATGTTAGTTTTGGTTACAAAGAACTAATAAATGCAACATTTAATCTACTTGAGACTTGTGAGCTCAGTATAAATTAGTGCCTGAATGGTTTCGTATATTTACCATCAGGTCTATATGTGCACAAGGTGTATTAAACCAACATAGCAGTATTTTAGTCGGAAACATTTGATTTTATTTAATTGATTTACTAAGGCTATTTAATGAATTCTTGTAAGCAAACCTATATATTGTAACCATATTAAAATATGCTCATGCAGAAATGTCAGGTTAAAAATTATCAAATTCATATTTTGTTGTGAATATTAATGTATATTTGTTACTTCTTTCACCTTAATTGTTTTAAACAAGTTATATGAGTACTATTAAATGTGTACACACTCAATTTCATAATGAAATCGTTCATTTTGCCAGAAATGTGTATCCATTGTTCTGTGTTGTACTGTATTTGATATTGTCCTGTATTGTGTTTTTTCTGTTGTCCAAATTTAATGAGTTGTTTAGACAAATTACCAATCTGTGATAAAATTTGTGTTCAGTGATAAATAATGAATAAATTGCATGTCATATTTGTTTTTCTTACTTATAATTTTCTTTTTTTTTCGGGTGCCCTGCACCAATCACTTTTTCTGTCTGTCTACAATTTTCATATTTTAGGGGCATTAAGCCTTCACTTGCCTGTCGGTCCAAACATATGTATGTCCCATATATGGTGTTTATAAGTCCCCTTTAACCACTGGGTGGATCGTGCTCGTACTTTCTAAGTCGAACGACCTAAATTTGTTGTTGATCATAAAGAAAGGATTTCTGGCTATGACGATTTTTTGGCAGATTTAAGGCCCTTTGTCTGTTTTTTCCAACATAAAATACTAGTTAATATTCGCCTGAGCTTGTGTTTTCAACTCCTCTTTAATTTAAAAGATGGATCTTGCTTAAACCTTACACAGTTGAATGAACTTAATTCGAAGAATATCGTTAAGAATGGAATTACACGGCGACCATTTTCGGCAGAGTTATGGTCCTTTTTCTGTTTTTCCACGAAAGAATATATAGTCCTTAAATGTCGTGTTGTTTAGTCCTCTTAAACTTTTGGGTGAATCTCCGTAAATGTTTACGGTTTAATGACTCCAATGTGTTGATTTTTGTAGAGAAAAGAATTTGGAGTGAGTCTAGTTTTGGCGGAATTATGGCCCTTTTTCTTTCTTTCGTTTTCAGTAAGGAGAATATGTGCCAAACATTTTGTTTTAAACTTCTCTTTGACTCTGGGATGGATGTAGCTCAAACTTTAATAGTTGAATGACCTTAATGTTTAGATAATCGTATATTTAGGAATTTCGTCTGCGACGATTTTGGCTGTCTGATTTTCCAACATAGTATCTATAGTTCCAAATTTATATGTCTTCAACTCCTTAAATAGATTGGCGAAACTTTCACAGCTGTATGTTCTGATGGTCGTTATGAGAGAAATTTCGACTGCGTTTCTGCCCTGTGTCGTTTTGTCCGCTGAAGAATATATAGTGAATTTGTGTGTGCGTCAGTGACACATTTCTACATATTTCCTATGTTCCAAGTGTTCGCTTTTAACGTGAAATGTCATAGGTAGATGCCATTTAGAAGTAGTGAATTTAACAGATGCTCTGCATAATTCTGGAGGGAGTCGTCTTTGTTATTTTGTGTGCACCCACAATATGGTAGGCATAAAGTATAGCACTTGTCGCTCCAGAAAGTTCCTATGGAAGTCTATGCACTCCACTTTAAGTCTTGTGCCTAGCTGTGCAATTGTTTTCAATCACAATTTAACAGCCAAATGATCTTGATGTGTAGATGATCGGTAAGAAATTAATTTAAGCTATATGCATTTCTTGGCGGATTTATCGCCGGTTGTTTGTTTTTCCACTAAATTTCGCTCAAATTTTCCAAGCTGAAAAAGCTTCATGTGTAGGCAATTTTTGTTAGAGAATGTTTACAAATTACATGAAATATGCATATTCAACGTCTCCGCGGCATGCAATAAAGTGCTTACTGTGTTTTATGGTATACTACTGTTCAGTAAAATTTCAGAACGCGGTCAATTAATTTTTAACAAACTTCACTGTGTGAAAAATCTCTGGCAATATTATGTTCACTGTCGAGAAAAACTGTCAATGTACAGTGTTTGTCAGTCCATTAAATATTGCCTACGGCCTTTTAAGCGTCAACACTTCCGTAAAGCAATCATATTTACTTATTTCCATATATTTAATCAATTGCAATTTGATGTCTCGAAAAATTAAGGTAAAGCATACATTGTTATTCATTGACTTTGAAATGTATGGTCTTTGCTAGAAGCTAAACACATGTTTATTCTGGTGAACGTGTTTCGAAGTCAAAGGCGTTTTCAAAATATTAATTTATTTGTGGTCGTGTTTTTGGAAACTTTCAAACGCCTAATACAGATTACCATTTCGATCATATATAAACATGATAATTATCTTTCATGAATGTGTGTTCATTAGAACAATACTAAGTAAACCTATTTGCATAGGTTTATTTAAACTTAATTATTAAACCAAGTTAAACGGAATTTGTTAATTTCTTAAATGACAAGGTGCATTATCACCATGTTCTGTTGACACCATTCACGTTTAAAAAATATTAGCAGCCCAATATGCCACAAAACGGTCACCACAGGCTCCACAACCAACGTTTTGAAGAAAGGAAATGCTTAAAACACATACAGCGATCAAAATTTTCCGGCAATGTTGTTCGAAAATATTAAAACAAGGAATAAGTGAAATTGATGGAGGCTATCACTAGACGCATGTTCCACGGCCGGCCACATGCTCAAATGCCCATATATGGAAGAAATAGTAAAATAAGGCGTGCAATGCTCGGACAAAAAGAAGCACATAGAAAGCAATCCATTGAAGAGTATGCATGAAATAAACTTAAAAGAAAAAGCGCAACGTCCTTTAATTTAGTTAACCAAATCTTGGCGGAGATACTTCAGTCATTTATTTGTGATGCAAGTGAACAATATCCGACTGCTTTATACCGGACTGTTTAAATTACTCCTTCGGGTGCTGGGCCAAAAAAAAACTTCTTCGCAAGGGGCCTCTTTTTCTTCCCCTTAACCAAAAAGGCCCTTTCTCCTACAAACATTTCTTTAAAATCATGCGTTTTTCTCTAAATTTCCAATTTAGCTCAGTATTTTTCATTCCCCAAAGCCATTTTTTTTGGTNAAGACTTATATGTAATGTAGACAACGCGCGTATTATAGTTTCAGAAATGTTCACTACACTTTAAAATAGACAATCGCTAGTTCAATGTCAAAACCGTTACTGGAACATGTTCAATTCCCTTAAAGGATGACATGTACTTTAATGGTTGAATTTGATTAATTACACCTTTTAGACCACCGTTGCTATGCGCACCGACGGGTAAAACTATAACTATTTCAAGGAACGACAAAGCCCCCTACATTTATGCAGAAGAAAGAGTCTGGACAATTTTCAGGACACATGGATGTACTGACCGTAAATCCATATAAGCCTCGCTCTGCGAAAAGAGGGTTTAATGCATGTGCGTAAATGTTGTCCCATATTAGCCTGTTCAGTCCGCACAGGCTTATCAGGGACGACACTTTTCGCTTATATTGTAGATTTCGTTTAAAGGAAGATTATTCTTGACGAAAATCTATTTAAGGCGGCTAATCTGGGACGACATTTTACGCACATGCATTAAACCCCTTTTCACAGAGCGAGGCTCATATAATATCGGAAACAAGAAATAAGCGTTTTTTTGTTATTCATCATTGAAATATTTTAATCGGTTAAAAACTGACAGTGTAAAACATTGAGTTTCTTATTTAATTCTCGCGTTTTTTTATCATTTTTTTTTTAATTGGAAAAAGGTGAACGATAGTATTGTTGTATGTGGTAAATAATGGAATACGACGAGAATACTATGGACAATTTTGTATAGGTATGTTCAAAGAAAATGTATATACCTGTAATTTAATATAGGTAATTTATTTTAATGAAGTATTTAAACTAAATCACAATTCAGACATGTTTATGTTATTTTATGTAGCATGCAGTTTTATGTAAGTTTAACAAGCTCTCACCGAACACCAATACATGAATTAAGATAACTCGTTATTGAAATGTAAGTAAGTTTTCTAAAAGTCTTAAAGTCTTGTAAGAGAAAAATGTCAAGCGTAGTATTATAATAACAAGTAATTGACGTGGAGATCACTTGTACATCCATTTTAATAGGGAAGCGGACAACTACAACGAGCGAGGCCTGGTATTGGGGAGATAACCCTGGGTTAGGGTAAGGGTAAGGGGTCGGGTTAGGGTTAGGATTGGGTTTAGGCTAACCCAAACCATAACCCGACCCCTAACCCAAACGCTAACCCTAACCCCTATAACCCCCCATGCGCTTTACAATACCAGGCCTCGCTCGTTGTAGTTCTCCGCTTCCCATTTTAATACGTCACTAGCTCCGTTTATGTGTTTATTTCGAAGTTATATAGTTGGGACGAATTATGAATCAGCTTCAATTTCCAGCTATTTGATTTCTACTGATATATATTCAATAATGTTGTGGTATTGAGCTGAGGGGGGAAAACCGTAGTACCCAGTTTAAACCCACACCTGTCCGGTATGGCGACCACAAACCAAGCTCACATACGCCATCACTACGTCCTGTACATAAACCGAAACTTTAACTGTCAATGTTAAAATGAATAATGGCCTACGGCATTTCGACGAACAACGTACACTTCCGTTATTTTATTTGAATGTTTATTTTTTAATTTTACATTTTTGTGGATCTTAACCGAAGAATATGACAATGCAAAATCTTAAGGTAAGATTATTCAGAAATTTTTGTTCTATATAAGATTGTTTTACTCTAAATGGTGCGTGGTAGCGTCATGCGCATTTTAATGCTTGATCAGATCACGGATAATCACTCAACACAAGAAAACTCTTTTCTAACATATTCGGCATATACATATATAAGCATGAGACTTTTTTTTTTAATTATACGCGATGAACTCGTATCTATTGTTTATCCGCCATATAACAATTATCTTAATTTATTTAATGCTTATGAGTACATCATTTGGACATTAAATTCGATAAATTGCGGTACATCTCACGCTGATATTTGCTCATATAAATTATGAAGACCGCCTGTGTTCATAAAATGAAATTAAACGGAAATATTCGTCGTGCGCGCATGCGGGTTAGAACGGCACACGCATGTGCTTAGATAATTTCAATTTTTTTTCTTACATACTATATTTTTCAAGTGTGGTTTTTCTGTTCGCGTTGCGAAGTATACGCCATTTTCAGCAGCTTTTCTGTTCTTGCTTTCTATAGACGAGTTCTTTTTATAGAATTCAGGCAACCCCAGAAATTGCACATATATCACATCATTCAAGTGGTTAATTAATACATTAAAAATGCTTCAATATAAACACGAAGAACGAGAATGTGAATCATATTTGTATATCCCAGCATGGTAACATAGAACACAACACAAACATGATTTATGATATTCAGAACAACCAATTTGAGTCGCGTTCTGAAAAAACTGGGCATAATGCTTGTGCGTAAATTGTCATCCCAGATTAGCCTGTGTCCGCACAGGCTAATCAGGGACGACAATTTCCGCTTTTATGGAATTTTGCGTTTAAATGATGTCTCTTCTTAGCGAAAATCCAGTTTAGGCGGAAAGTGTCGTCCCTGATTAACCCGTGCGGACTGCAAAGGCTAATCTTGGACGACACTTTACGCACATGCATTATGCCCAGTTTTCTCAGAACGCGACTCATTTATTCTTCCCACAGCGCCGATATCGAGACGTTTGCTCGTTTTGAAACTGGATAATAACGTGTGCCTGTGTCGAATGAACATCTTAATAGAAAAGATGTGTTTTACCAACACACAATTTTATGCATCATAAACGCTGTTCTCATTCATTTCGAAAAGAATGCAGTGTGTAGCCAATGTTTTGAAGGATTTCTCAACTTAACCAATGTAATGGTAGGATTGAATCAATCAATCGGGTCTACTTTCGGAATTTTTTTCTAAAATTCTATTGGCTATTAAGGTCTAAACCATGGTTAGACAGTCGCGCCGTTTTATTGAACGCGTAGCGTGAAAGACAATATACAATATACACAACCAAATCATTTTAACCAGGTTTTACGAAGGAAAAAACTGGTTATTAGATTGGCGAATGCGGGCGGGCTGGCTGGCGGGCGGGCGGAACAAGCTTGTGTCCGCTCTCTATTTCAAGTGTTTTTCATCCGATCTTCACCAAACTTGGTCAGAAGTTGTATCTAGATGATGTCTAGGTCAAGTTTGAATATGGGTCATGCAGGGCGAAGAACTAGGTCATGGGGTCACTTAGTGCGTTTTTTAACATTCAGCATGGTGTCCGCTCTCTAATTCAAGTACTTTTCATCCGTTCTTCACCAAACTTGGTCAGAAATTTTATCTAGATGATCTTAAGGCCGAGTTAGAACGTGGGCCTTGCCGGGTCAAAAGCTAGGTCACGGGGTCACTTAGTGCGTTTTAAACATTCAGAATGAGAAGCTGTTTGAAATTGAAAACCTGGTTTTGTGACAATTTTGTCTCTTGTTGTTCATATTCTAGTAATTGGTAAATAACACAAGGCAATGCATTTGCCGTTGTTGCCAATAAACCAAAGAACTATTTCTTTTTGTATTCTTCAAATTATGCCATGTTTAGTGGGGGACCTTGAACACGTGTGTTTATATATCACCATGCAGATCCGAAATACATTTAGTTGATTTAAAACGTGTCTTGTGCGCTAAGTCGTATTGAATCGTTATGTGGATTCCAATAATATTTGATACAATACTTTAAACTAAAAATATATTCTTTCTTAACAACACACATTCTGAAGAATAAGGCCGGTAATATGATATAATAGCTGCCAGTGTAATGATATAAAATGTCACTAAATGAATGTCTATCAACACGCCGGGTATGCGGATACTTTGATGGCGGATGGCACTTCAATGACAGATAACAACAAAAGCCACGCGCGAGAGGTGAGTTCTTCAGCTTTTTTGCATTTATGTTCTGTTCATTTGGTTTTCAGACACGGAACATTGTTTGTGTGATTAATGATATAGCACTTTGTATTGCGAAGAAAGAGATTCGCGGAAAAAACGGTGAGTTATAAAAAAAATACAATTCTATCGATAATCAGCATGAATTGGATGATCAGTACATATTTTAACCAAAAAAAAACACTATTCGAAATAAACGACCAATATATAAATTAATGTTACAACATGTTAAATTTTAGTTAACTAACGTATTTGAGAAAATTCAAATGTTTGAAGAGTCGCATGCACATTTTGCATGGGCACTTCGTTTACCGATCATCTCAATGACAATGGCACTTTGATTCCCGATTACTGGACACTTTTTGTCCAGATATAACACACTCTTTTTAGTGAATCAAAAATGCAGAATTCGCTGTGAAATACTGTTATAGTAAGCAGGCTATAAAAAAAATGTATGTACTTACGTAACTTAACAAGATTTTAAGACAATGCTGTAACGACACGTTTTGTAACGTCAACTGCCAAGTATCTATGATTATATGGGCGGTTCCAGGGCCACGGACCCGAATTTTAATAATTTGTTAGTGTTGTTTTGTCGTATTTGTTATCCCGTATGATATACGGAGATGAATAATTGCCTTAAAGAAAATAATTTATCTTCTAGCGATGTCTCATTGTTTTAGTTTTTTCCTATATGCCTGAACTTGCAATAACAACGACTTCAATATGGACACTATATGTTCAAGTTATACATTATGTTTAAGACAAACCCTACTTGTACTGATTAATGAAATAATTATAAAATTGTAAGATAGGGATTCACTATACATATAATATAATGCATAGGGCCACAATGGAAACAAGTATGTAAATATACAGCCGACCATATAATTGCGAATTACGTTACACGTGAATTCGAATTCAATGCTATATTTAAAATCTGATTTGAATGTAGCTGAATGCATTAAGTTTTGTAACGCTATTATAAATATATAACCAAACACATTTTGATTAAAAGTTCATATTAAGATGGTGCAAAAACACTGTGCATTGAAATCGAAGTCGCTGTACATCAAAGGCTTACCGGATGTACTCAAGAATGTTGTTCAGTCATCCCGAATATTGCAATATTGCAAACGCCCTGATACTTAATTGAAATGAGAATTTCAATGATTTTATCGTACACCTAATTATTTCACAAATTTATTCTGGTCGCTGTATATTTATCACCGTCACTGAGCCTCGTATGTATGAATTACTTTCAGCCAATCAGTGAATTACCCTGAAAAATATGGAAATCACCCGCTGATTCATGCACACATGGAAAATAATTTCAGCCAATCAGTAAATTAAATTGAGAAATATGGAAATCACCCGCCTAGTCAAACACGCATAATCAAAACTTGATTATTTCAAGTAAAAAATAAGACCAAAAAAGACAAATGATGGTAAACTTCTCCCATCCGTTTAACATACTAAGGCAAAGTAAGATAAGTTGGGATTTGTTGTTCAATGTTCAATGATGATTCATAGTAAGAAATCAAAACACATCAATAGAACTGATTGTGACAATTTATTCAAACAGGCAAATCATTTTAAAATCCATATCAAGTCATATACAATTATATCAAATTTTGTTTCCCTAAAATGCTGTCATAAAGAAATCATGTTTGATGGATGTAATGTTCTTTATTGTTGTTTAGGGGATTTTATAGCAAAAGTATGGCCGAGTTCCTTGAGCAAGTGGTTCGTTTCAGTAATCTGGGTCTTTAAGATACAAAAAAAGCTTTCATTGAAATGCGCATTGTATAAAGCATGTGTTCGCATCCGTTACAATATATTATAATCAAAACCAGTAAGCCTTAATTTCTGAAGAAAGGAAACCTAAATGTGTACAAACTTTCTTCCAGATGGATCAGTAGAAATGGCCATTTCTATATGATTTGCCTATAAACATGACTCATTTAAAAGGAAGTGCGTTACCTTAATTTCAAAACGCCTTTATTATTTCTAACTCATTCGATACACCAGGTGAATTGTAAACAGAAAAACACGCAAACGGATATGAAGCATAACATTTCTATTTACGAAAGAAAAGGTCGCTGTACGTGCCGAGTTGCCTCGTTTGTAAAACATGCCTGTGTTATTAAAGTACAAATGCCACGTTGCCAATCTAGTGAAATAAAAACCAGTTTATTACAAAAATCTCTAACCGAGAATTCGTATTTTTAAAAATATATAATATTTTGATAATTTAATATTATGTCAAGGCAATTGGTTATTTGACTTAAGTCATGGTAATATTTCTGGAGTTTCAATGTTCATGTATATGTAAATATATTTTGACAACCGCGAAACTGCCCATTCAAACAAAATTCACAAACATAACACAGCACCTGTGTATATTTCAAATGAAGAGAGTAATCGAGGGTCATTGGATGTCGTCAATATCCGTTAAAAGTGTTCATTGTTAAATAAAAGCAAAAATCACTGTAACATTTTTTGTATTTCTTTTCATCAGATGTATAACATAATTTATGATCACTTACAAAATTATACATATTGCGGTAAGGCATCGAATAGTTTTAAAATGACAAGACATTTGCGTAATTTTCTTTAATATATGTAAACATTTAGTTTGAGAAACTAAAGGTTAATTGCTCATCATCAGCATGTTCTCACCCTTTCATAATGTTCTCTCTAATTCTGTTTCAAATGCAAAATGTTGTGTAAGGTATAAAGATTTATAATAATGTTAAAAAAGAACAACGCACTAAAATCATAATTTGGCCATTCCATGCCAAAACAGGGAATATTGAAATCTGTCTAAAGTGCCGTCCAGGATTAGCCTTCGAACAGGCTAATCCGGAACGCCACATTCCACTTCCAATGCAGTTTCGTTAAGAACATACCTTCTTGAAACGAAAAATACCATTAAGACGGAAGATGGCGCCCCGGATTAGCCTGTTCTTACTGCACAGGCTGATCCGGGACGGCACTTTACGTATAGATTTACGCAGAGATATCCGGTTATCTCATGGAGCGGCCCATATACATAATAAACATAACACACATAGAGCATTTCTATATTGCGTACAACATCTTAAACTAAAAGAACAAGTTCTTTGAAATTCAGAGTAGCACACCGAAGGGTAAACGTAACTCTAAATGAACTTTATATATACTTACATTCTTCTTGTGTGGTTTAACGCGACATTCAGATTTATTACTATAATGTTTGCATGTCATGTGTGGTTTTGCATCGAATGAACAGAGTACGTAGCCATACCTAATATGGCGAAGCCATGAGTTAAAGTATTGCGTTTGACAATCAAGAGATGAACAAAAAGGATCTTAAATGTTCATATTTTATATTGTGAAGCCTACACAAAGGTAAAACTTAAATTATCGTACAATAACCTGCTGATAATCCTAAGTACACACAATGTAATCCGTCGAAAAAATCTAAATGTTAGACAGTCACATTTTACCGACAATGTTAGACAGCATGCTGGTTGTTTTGAATTAGATAATATTTCAAAAGCATTTTGATTAATTTTCGGACCATCTGTGGCTAATAACGATCATCTCGGTTAGGCTGTTCAACATTACTTCAGTCTAGATGGTCTCAATTTGTATGCAGCTTCAAATGTATTTGTATCGCCTTTTACATAGTCATTCGGGTAGGTCTTTTAGCACAAGGCGTCGATGTGCTGGTATTTTCGAATTTATCTCTTGAGTGATACTTTATATTTTCAAAATATTTGGTAAGAAAAGCCATAATATACATAAATGCATTTCAGGTAGAAGATAAAACTCGGTGATCAGAGTGCCCAATTTGTTGAAAGTCTCCGTAATCCGAAGTGCCCTTTATCGGTAATCAAAGTGCATGTAACTGTATGTATACCACCTATTAAAACATGCTCTATCTTTGTTTATATTTCATTGAATACTCTCAAAATTTCAGTATTTGAATCACAGTGATTACTCTACATGCTGGAATAGAAACAATTTCTTGAAATATGTCTAAGTAGTTTTATTTTGTTAAAATCTTTACTGTTCATCAAGTTTATGCTGTTTTCCGACCGAATTTTCTATTTTTGGGGCAAAAAAGTACCATTCTTCCGTGAAATTTTGTCTTCCCAATACAAAAGGATACACCATTTATCAACTCGACGATGTGTCCTGTCTTAAAAACTAATCTTTAGGATATAACTTAAAAAAAAAATGAGGAACTTACCTCTCGCGCGTGACGTTTGTTGTTTTCTGTAATCGAAGTGCAATCGGTCATCACAGTATCCGCATACCCGGCGTGATCAAGTCTGTATGCTCTGAATAAACGACATTATCCAAAGATCGAACAATATCACATTTTAAAATGTTTATGCTCAAATATCTTAACCGAATTTTTATACGACACATATGCCGTAGTATTCGTATAAGTAAAAATGATTCCCTATATCATATTACCGGTAATATGGATAGATTGACTAAAATTTGTTCAATATATTTGAAATGGTGATCAATTTGGAATCTTGTTCAATATAATTGAACTGATGTAATACGCAATTGTAATTGTTTCTGTCTAATCATAATCGATTAATAACTTTGTTCAAATGTTTTAAACACATTTAAATGTGCGTTCAACTAGATTTAACGAGTATATTTAAAGTCGTTGCAAATTATGTTGCGCGTGTATATTAAAATGATATTGAGATTATTTTTTTCTACTTTTTTAGGTTCAAGAAGTTCACAGACCTGACCTGTTTAAATACTTCGTTGAGATTATTTTTTCCACTTCTTTAGGTTCAAGAAGTTCACAGACCTGACCTGTTTAGATACTTCGTTGAGATTATTTTTTCCACTGTTTTAGGTTCAAGAAGTTCACAGACCTGACGTGTTTAGATACTTCGTTGTGATTATTTTTTCCACTTTTTCAGGTTCAAGAAGTTCACAGAGCTGACGTGTTCAGATACTTCGTTGTGATTATTTTTTCCACTTTTTAAGGTTCAAGAAGTTCACAGACCTGACGTGTTTAGATACTTCGTTGTGAATATTTTTTCCACTTTTTAAGGTTCAAGAAGTTCACAGACCTGACGTGTTTAGATACTTCGTTGTGATTATTTTTTCCACTTTTTAAGGTTCAAGAAGTTCACAGAGCTGACGTGTTCAGATACTTCACATCTCGAGTGTTGTTCACTTTTCTGGGACTACTTTCTGCAGGCGTAGCACTTCAAATGTACTTCAGCAACGCTTACTTGACGTCACACGTCAAAGCCAGCCGCATTGAGACCGCCATAGATCGACGTCAGCGCGACGTTCAAACTTTGACGTCACAGTTTACGGTGCTTTTCGAAAAGTATTTAAATTCACCATTGAATTCAGAGAGAACTTTTATTTACTTATGTGACAACACATGTTTCAATAAGAAGTTTTATGAAGGAGCTGTCACAGCGTTTATTATGGCAGTTTTATTGAACCGGAGGTTAGTTTTTCTCGAACCGAACACGTGTTCTATGGCCGACGTTCTGAATTTCAACGCATATAACTGGCAGGTACCCGAGGATTTTCATTCGTCTGGAAAAATAAAAGCGCGTTCTTTCATAGAAAACACAGAACCTTCAAAAGTTCACGATACGCAAATATTTGCATTCGCGCAAAAAATAAGCAATGGGGACATATCAAAGAGCTACCCGAATGAAAACTTGTTACTTAGTGAGACCATTAACTTTTTAGGTGATCTTCGTCGAAATTCAATTGTCCAAGCTACAATGCCATGGTTTCTCAGCATGCCGGAGAGTGACATCGTACGGCTGCTTTATACCGGGCTCTTTACACTGCCCCCGCTGATATACTCGAAGTTAGTGACGTCACTGAAGACGCAGGTGCGCGATAGACAACTCGTGTGTTACTATGGTGACGCCAGTACACCTCACGGCCAGTTATTGACTTTTTTAAGAAATACGAATATTTTAGGCGACTATGTGATTTATTCCAACAACGAAGAATTATCAAAGTCGTTGCCACCACCGGAAATGATGAAGGTTCTTAAAATAAACATAACAAGCGAGGTACCACGTGTACAGAAGTGTGCGATTGCAAATAAAAAATTGATTGATATAGAAATCAGCACAATGTGTGACGTTTTGATTACCTCAAATAATCCGACAGGAATCCTAGGCGCTACGTTAAGAACGACGTCAAAGAATTTGTTTTGTGTTAACCACGAGGGCACGATTTATCCGTGTGTGCGCTCCGAATTGGACTCGTCTTTTCGAGATCATTTTCACAAACCAATCGATATTCGGTACCTTAGGTCGCGTACGTAACCGCAATAAAGACGCTTGTCACTTGTCACGTGTGCTAACTATGCAAACATGTTTAACTGTACAATTTTAATGTCGTTGTTTATTCAATGATGAGTAAAAACAATGTTCCAGTGAAGTCTGTTAGAATTGTGAAACATTATTGATGTTTATATTTATTATATAATGCGTATTGTGTTGCCACTTTTGTATATGTGTTATTTCGACAACAATTCGTATTTGTGTGTTTAGGAGTGCTCGGTAATAAAATGATTACGTCGCATGCAAATTTTTACAAAATGTTCAAAGATATGGGACATACTGAATTGGTTGAAAATATAAATAATTGAGCCTCGCATATGCGTTAAGTGTCGTCCCAGATTAGCCTGATCAGTCCGCACATGCTAATCAGGGACGACACGGTCCGCCTAATCTGGATTTTTGGCAAGAACAGTCTTACTTTAAACGAAAAATACGATAAACGCGGAAAGTGTCGTCCCTGATTAACCTATGCGGACTGCACAAGCTAATCTCGGACGACACTTTACGCACATGCATTTAACCCCCTTTTTACAGAGCGAGGCTCAATTATTATGAATGAAATGAGATATCACGTTACTCTGCGCAGAGGGTTAGTTTTTATCCCCCGCCAAAGGCGGAGGGATATTGTTTTGGCGTTGTCCGTCCGTCCTTCCTACCGTCCGTCCTTCCGTCCTTCCGTTCGTCCGTCTTGCACTTTTGTATCTGGATCCATATATAGGAAGTGCTTTGGCGGATTTCATTGAAACTTGGTATGAGTTTATATATGGATAAGAGGATGATGCACGCCAAATGGCGTTGTACACCATCTGTTAATAACGGAGTTTTGGCCCTTTGTATATATTCTGTGTCAATGCAGCATGTGGGGTGTACGTCACGTCTGTGACAAAGCTCTAGTTTGGCGGGGGATATCAATTCAACGAATTTGCTTGTTGAACTAGTATCTGCATGTAACTGGTATATAATTGAATTACCTGTTGCATGTCAATTATTGTTAATTCATCTATTACTTGTCCCCACACCTGAAGCAACAGCAATTTAAAATGTTGAGATATAACTAAATACACAGTTTATTTAGCATGAAATGTTATAAAATATTGGATTTTCAACTATTACTACTTTTATTAAATCAGTATATTCATTTTGTTTATGTTCGTTTAGTTGTGGGTTATAGTCAACAGCATTTCCATATGGTACCATAACCATATATACATATAAACATGTGCTTTGTTGTTAAATTTCATCATAACTTCATGTACTACTACCTATATATAATCGATCAATTTATCGATTCTCTTTATTCTTCACATATCGTTCACGTCTTAATGAATGTCACACGTAAAAAGTAGTAACTAAAATTGAAAACATTTTTCATTTCTGTCCTTAATTGCACCCAGATTATTTCGTGGTGAGAGAATTTAATTAAACTCAGAGGTTAATGTCTCTGAGATGCAATTACTTAACTTTATTTCAACTCATTGGTCTCTAAAGAAATAACATGTTTAATTGCACAATACACAGAACAATCTGTCGAGAAAGCGGATACTTGCTTATATTAAGAGTTGCTGCGAGATAGCGATTTGGCGAATCGATTCGACACGTATCGATTTGGATGTTCTTAAAAAAAATAATATTATAGCATATGGCCTATTGAGAAACAATCGAGTCCATTTCAGGACAGAACAACAACTTGGTGTCTTTGGAGAAGATATTAACCCTTTGCATGCTTGGAAATTAGTCGTCTGCTAAAATGTCTTCTGCTGAATTTCTAAAATTAGCATTTTCTTCGATTTTTTTCAAAGAATACTATCAGAATAGCAAACAGTTTGGATCCTGATGAGACGCCACGTTCTGTGGCGTCTCATCTGGATCCAAACTGTTTGCAAAGGCCTTCAAAATTCGGTTCCAGCACTGAAAGAGTTAAGTCCGCTAGAGACCACATAATAACAACGACACCGATACCTATATAAATGTTCCGGTATTCGATGCTCGACTTTCAATCCAAATAAGTGGAATATTTCAATAAGCTGAAACAATATTTTGCATGTTTCACGTATTGATAAGTCATTTCATCCACTATAGAAACTACTTGTGTTTTTTTAATTTTAGTTGATTCATTTTTTAAATGATGTTGGTTAAATTGTCAATTATAGTTTCGGATTATTTAATATTAATTATATCATTAAGATTATTCTGTACCGATAAGCACAATATAAAATCGATAACGATACTAATCCGTTTGACATTGTTTTCAATAGTATTATCAACCATAATACACGTCCTATTTACTTGATTAATTAACAGACACATCACAATTTAAATACTCAGTTAAATTGCAAATAATCAATGTATATATTTTTTAAATATTTTATTCAAAATTTGCTTCGGCATCATAAATCCGATCGGGTCAATCACAAACGGACGGTAAGGTCATTGCTATATTAAAATTAATTATTGCACCACGGAAATTATCATCTAATTTCTGAACACAATTTAAATACACTTTATTTCGTAGAATAACTTGTTAAATGAACCACTTTGCAGAATTAATTCCCGTCGATTTCACTCTCGGAATTCTACAAATTACAACGCTAAAACTTACGTGACAAAATAAGAAAAAGGCACTTCTATTTGAATAACAATAAGCATTTTTATTTCTTATCAAACGTTTTTTCAACATGAGGTTTTGTTTCACACCGAAAATGTGTTATATAACTTTTCATATATTTGTAAGGAAAATTAAATATGATTGAAAACAACAACAACTCTCGTAATTACTCACATACCGGTATCGTATTCAACCAAAGTATCATACCAGATATATCATTGATTTATCAGAAGTTAATTACATTTCTTATTCATTATACAAATTATGGCCTAGCTAGTGCCCTCTTGTACAATATTGATCGGCCACGTGCCACCGTCTCGTTCACCAGCGTTCACCGGCGTCCTTGAATTGAACCCCTTCCCGTTCTCACGGTGGTTTAATTATGTTTGCAGACTACCCTCTGTTCCATTGGCTCTAAATCCGTCGGCAGACCTGCGTCTCTGCGTATCGGGGGTCCTCTGTAAGTGGAATTCTTCCTCAAGAGAATAACTGTCATTTTCATAATCATTGTGTGTGTGTGTGTGTGTGTGTGTGTGTGTGTGTGTGTGTGTGTGTGTGTGTGTGTGTGTGTTTGTACTCACAATGCTCTAGACATAATCCAATATATGACTTCTCTGATTCAATAGGCGACCCAGACCGTGGATTCTGGCCATTGAACATGGATGATTTGTTGACACGAATAATGTATTATACTTATTTTCCACCATGCATTCAACTTATTGTAAAGTATGCTTTGAACCGATGTCATTAGTATGAAAAGTAACTTTAAAATATTATAAATGAAACCAATGGTAATCATCTATATATTTGTATTTGTTATCATTGTTTTTGTTTAAACGCGGTTACATTAATTGGAACCGTGAACATGGAATGACATGACACCTTTGATTAAGGCACGCTTTTGTTGCACAAAATAAGTATTTTCGGTGATTCGGTCAATGCACCCGCATTTACAAGCATGACATACCTGTTTTTAATGAAGAGTCGAATCCGGGACAAAGTAAATTGAATCAGAGGCAACGCAAACAGTATCCGAGGCAACGCAAACAGTATCCGAGGCAAAGCAAACAGTATCCGAGGCAAAGCAAACAGTACCCGAGGCAAAACAAACAGTATCCGATGCAAAGTCAACAGTATCCGAGGCAAAGTAAACAGTGTCCGAATCAAAGCAAACAATATCCGAGGCAAAGCAAACAGTATCAGGGCAGAGCAAACAGTATCCGATGAAAAGTAAACAGAATCCGAGGCAAATCAAATAGTATCCAAGGCAAAGCAAACGGAATCCGAGGCAAATCAAATAGTATCCGAGGCAAATCAAATAGTATCCAAGGCAAAGCAAACAGTATCCGAGGCAAATCAAATAGTATCCGAGGCAAATCAAATAGTATCCGAGGCAAAACAAACAGTATCCGAGGCAAATCAAACAGTATCCGAGGCAAAGCAAACAGCTGCCACGTAATGAGTTAAACTAAAATTAAAATAGATAAGTAAGCATCGATTTGACAAATCTATCGGATCGAAAACCAATTCTGTTGTATGTAAAAAGGTAGTATGCTCATCAATTCCAAAATTCTGGTCCGTTAGTTTCTTATAGCCTGCACAAGGATCACGAGGATTTCAGGTCAAGTCTGTTCCAGCATTTGCAACTCGTCACACAAATATTTGATACTATTTTGATCGTTTAATTGTGTTGTCAGACCAACGCCCTTTATGTGTGACGTGATATTTGTGTAATACATGTCTTGCATCTGCGGTACGAGTTGATGTTACAGCAACGGACGATTTTTATCCCAATGATCGGGGGGGGGGGGTAAATGTCAATGTCGGTTGAATATGAGTCTAGTATCATAATGTCAATGTCGGTTGAATATGAGTCTAGTATCATAATCAGACTATACACACATTCCTTTACCTCTGTGTTCAAATACACGGCCTTGAAACCGATCGAGCATATTCACATACTTCCATTTGCAAATGAAGGAAAAGGTAATCCATAACTGCACGTGGTTTAGTTTAGTTTAAACCTATTTATTTTAGCTCGATTGCATCGAAAGCCTTAGACTTATTTGAAATGCTATCGAGTACGTTTCCTGGGACTAGAACCAGTACATGGGGCCTATGAAATCTAAACAAACGCTCCCAAAGTGGGGATCGAACCCATGACCTTTCGATCGCTTGGCGAACACCATTACGCCACGGCGACCTAAAACACGTGGTTTAGAAGAGTGAGAGTACATGGATGAATGGTATCGATGTCATTTTGATCTCTTTTTACACACATGAAGTTTCAAGTTGATATATTGAGCCGTTTTTTTTGTAAATCATAATTATAAAAATTGCGTTAGAATTGCTGTTGAGTGTAGAAACATTCAATATAAGAAGCAAAACTCCTTCGAAGTCGAGTTCAATATAAACGTTAGACAAACAGAATACATGGTCATGTTTGGCAAACATATCTGAGTATTAATAATGGGATTGCACGTGCCACAATCTTGATAACCTTCCCGTCTGAACTTATGTCAATATTGTTCTCACGGTCCCAATAGAAACTGCGTTGTAAAAGTTAATCGCGCATAGCTTTGTATCGTATTTGGACTCAAACGCTTTCAAGTTCGTACGTGCATCGCTTTTAAAAAAGCTACAGTCGGGTCGCATATAAAGGAATACTTACTTCGTTCGTCCAATTTATTTATTTAAAACTTCATCGAGTTTAACTCGAGTATGAATAGATATGTTGTTCTTGCTTTTTTCACATGCAATAAGATTGTATGCATTTAGCGATGCTTTCTTTTGAGAAATAAGTTAAACTTTGGCACCAATTTTTTTCAAATAAGGAAACGTCCTCTCCAATAAAGAAACACTTGATATCATGTTTAGTTGTACAATAAAGGTCAGGGATTGTGTTTAAATAATTGTATTTTATTGTATATGGGAGAACAAAAAGTACATGAGTGAAACCGAATATCAATATTGATTTGTGTTTGCCAAAACAATTTCCACTTCGTCTGATTTTATAGAACAAATATTAACATTTATGAATAAGGAGCAACACACATTTTAACCGATCAGACATTACAAGTATTATATAAAATACAAAGAAGTGTACACACTCACAAAACAGATCATAACCTAAAGAAACAGTAAGTACACCGCTTTCTGTAATATTTCTAATCACTTGTGATATGTATATATAAAACATGCACTTCATGTCAGACGATGAACGATGTACATTGTTTTTGTATTTGCATGGACTCACCATTTTCTTTAGGGTCTGTTTTTGAATCAAAATCTAAATAATGTTATGAATCAGAATTAATTCAAACCGTTACAGACAATTATAAATTGATAATATCAACAAAACTGTTCACATTCAATTAAATCTCAGACTTTTAAATTTTGATCTAGTGATATACGAGTACAATGCATTAAACATAGCGATAGTTGAACTCAAAATATAATTAAAGGAGATAACAATGAACCGCTATTATTAGTGTTGTACACGTACTTATATCACATAACCCACCGATGGAACCGTAAAATATATGATTAACTGTCTGCTGTGGTCAAACATGGAACAACAATCAAAAAACGAAATGACTTTTTTGACTTTTTAAAATAATGTTGAGACAACCGCTGAACATTCCCAGTTGAACGGCTTTTAGAGTCTGAATCTGCATGTGATTTCAAAGCGATTTCATATATTAGAAAACATGTCTTATTAGCACATTTTTCGTTTATTCAATCGAGATTGATTATATGTACAAGTAATGTTTGATTAAAAGCAGATACGTTTGTATTTATAATTATCGCATGGTCGTCCAGAACGCTTTGTGAGGCATGAGATAATCGTACTTCACGCTTGTATGCTTTATTCTGTCCATCAAGAATGTAGGGATACAGTGGATCGTTGACGAACTCTTTAATGTTTTGTGGATTCATTTGTAATCTCCGACATTTGGTTGATAAAAATGTCATTATCATTAACATATTTAAATAAGAAGGTGTTAAGAAAAGTTTAAATAATTAACCTTTATTTTGTTCTTCTATTTAGAAATTTTCGATAATGGCGACTGGAACTTATCAAATATAGTATATAACCATGAAAGCCATTAAACGGGAGCTTCTTCACTACACAGGGAACGCAGGAGTTCAAACTGTTATTCATCTTGACACGTGTCAAAGATCTTGTAGCGTTATACATACATTTTCTTATTTGCATGTCCACTCTACCTTTGTTTAAGATTATCTTTTATAATTGTGTCGTGTGCTGACTTATAAGAGACTTATTTATAAATCTGCATTGGTTATTCAAGATTGCTATATAAAACGCCCGGAAGCATTATATATATCCGACAAACATTAAAACACATCAATATGTGCATACTTCTACTTAATAATATGTAAATAGTATTACTTATTTTTACACGAACTTGCAATACCATGATTGTTACTACACTTGTTAATCATTAACAGAAGAAACGCATCTTAACTTTCCATGTAAATACTTTTAACAATGTCACTCTTTTTATGTTATCATGATCCTTACAATTTCCAGCACTATATTGATTTAATAGTATGACTACACACTAATATGTTAGCTTAGCGACTCGAAAGCTGTTTATTAGGCTGGGTAGTACAATATTTTGCGAATATCTAAATTTCATTTGTTTGGACTGTTAAAAATATAGAAGAAATCATGCTATTGTGTTGATAATGCCTGTCTGAACTTTAAAAAAGCCAGACTAATGTGGTTTTAAGTTACTCGAATATGAAAAAGTTATGTTCTGACTGAATTCTAAAGCAAGAAGTGAAAAGAGCGAGGTATTAAAAAAAGTCTACCGGTATATGAAAATGACAGTTAACAGCGCCATGTGAATCCTTCAATAAGACATGTGTCTTCGAAGCAGGTTAAAATTAGCAAAATTTTCTAAATGAATTACTGTTTTTCAAGTTTGAATGCGGAAGCAATACTGTTAACCATGCGAATGATTTATGATTGTGTTACGTGGTATTTAGGTATTTGTTAAGTCAAATTTTGTTGAACAACACGCTTTTTAAAGAATACATGACTGCTTAGCCCTTGTCTGATTCCAAAGACAAGGCGAATTATATTCGTATGTGTGTAATTTGAAATAACATGTTATATTTAATATTTCTGATTACTACGATTCTAATAAATGCATCGTGGCTAAAAGTCACATCTTCAGTACCTAAGCTTGACCTAGTCTAAAGTTCACTACATTGTATTTCCCAACGCGCATTGTTTTTTTCACCGTTAAAACAAATGCACCCGTTAAAGCTGGTTTAATGCAAGTATTAATGGAAGCACATGGTTCTTAGTATTAAAGCAAATGAGAAAACAATTAATTTTATAGAAGCAATACACTTCTTAAAGAAATTAATGGAAGTTTGAGAGACCCTCTATAAACCGTATGCTAAACTTTTGCTGACACGCGCCATTCTAATTCTGTTACCAATATGATTACCTAACGTCTTTCGATAGATAAGGTTTTAAAGGGACTTGTTCGCAGTTTATCAAAATGGGATTTTTTTAAACTATTTGTCTCAGATTCAAGAAATAAATGAACAATGTACATCAGTGTGCGAAATAACACTAATGACGCAGACTTATACTGAATATACACTTTCTTTTACGAAAAATCATCGTTAGAAATTGATAAAATTATAAAGCGTCTCAGACGCGAAGCGATTTTAAAGATTTGATTTCCCGTGTTATCGTTATATTTTGTGACAACACGTGGATGGTTATACAAAGTATAAACTAAATGGCAACACTTATGAATACGGATGGTCAGGTCCGCAAATAATGTAGTAGTAAAGACTCAACGAAGACCCGAACATAAACTCTGAATTACACACGAACACACGGGAAGATCGATGGCTGAGTGGTTTCGCCTTTTGCTTCATGGGTCAGTGGTTCGAGCCCTGGTGTGGCTAACTTTTTTTTTTCTCTTTTTTTTTTCGTTTTTTACTTTTATTCTTGTTTTTATATTGGAGCTTTTTAGTTATGATGTTTATATTTATCAATTTAGAGCATTTAATGACAAACTTCAAAATATGACAAAATCTGTGAACAAGTCCCTTTAATACAAGTCCGGATTGTCTGAGTATGCAGTAGCTCAGCAGATTAAGCCTATATATCAAGAAATCTTTCAGTTTGTGATGCAAGCACCAAATTTTGCACATATACTCTTCAGTAACTATAGATTTGAAAAAGCACGTTAGCCAATAAAAAAATCAAAATGGCGTCCGTTTTCAAGATGAAGATTGAAAAAGGAAAAAATAGATAAACAAATTCCCTGAAAGGTTTAAATGCTGTGAATATTACTTGATTTTGATTTCGTACACAACAATTTGATTACTTTGAATTTAAATTCAGACATTGTTTTAGTTAAATATAGTGCACACAAATCCAACATGGCGTCAAAATGGCCGCCGAAATGGCCGCCGAAACCTATTTATGATCATAACTATGTAACTATCCATTCAAATTCGATGAATTTGGTGTCTAAACCCAGGTTTCAGAGGGCAAAAAACACATTAATATCATCAGACAAAGTGTAAGTTAATTATGTCACTCAGAAATCCAACTTGGCGTCCAAAATGGCCGCCAAAACATATTAATGATCATAACTATGTTACTATCTACTCAAATTTGACAATTTTTGGTGTCTATAGATAGGTTTCAGGGGGCAAAGGTTTCAGGGGGCAAAGACAAAATTTAGATCATCAGACATTTTTTAAATTTATTATATATCACACAAATCCAAAATGACCGCCAAGATGGCCGTCAAAACATATTTATGATCATAACATATAACTATGTAACTGTCCACTCAAATTTAATTAATATGGTGTCTATACCCAGGTTTCAGGGAGAAAAAAACACATACATATCACATTTATATCATCAGACAAAATGTAAGCATATTATGTTACACAAACATCCAACACGGCGACCAAAATGGCCATTCACACAATACGAAGGACCACAAGTCCATAACTTGTTACTCAAAAGTTATGGTTGTTATGTAAAACGCTATAGTTTAGGAGACAAGGAACACTTTAATCGAGTTGAGGTTATCACTAAACAGGTGAATAATCATAAAATCGAATTTACGACATTTGTTAGAGAAAATAAACTAGCATATGACTTCATGATAGGATCAGGTTTTACGATTCTGTAGACTGCATTTTTTACCGTTGCTGAAAATCATTGAAGATTAATTACAGCCGGCATAAGCATGAGTAATTTCAAAAGGTTAATATTGTACACTTTGTGTTCCTTTGACTATTTATTTACATCAAAGCAGAAGTAGATGGTCTTATTGTTCCTTTCGGAGTAATGCAGGATCTAGATGAGCAAATCTGTATACTCGCCCACCAACTGTGTGGTGCTACGACGGGATCGTTATACTGTTTCTTTAACAAGCTCAACGTCTGCATCCCCTGAAGACAGAACAACATAGCATCCCATTTAGTCGGAGTTGTGCTGATCAGAGCAATCATGCCGACCTTGTTTCTGTCACGAGACAAAAAGTCTTCCTTTTAACATGAGCATTCTGTTTCTTTGCTGAAACTCATAATATGATTCACGTTTGTTGCATCGTCTCCGGTGCGTGTTGTCTTTGTTATAATGACCGTCTTCGTGGCCATCAAATCCCACTGTCGCTTGTCCGTAATGCATTTTCTCTGAATCTACATAAGACTCGGCTATTGTGTTATATGAGTCGCCCTTCTGCATGGTCAACGATGCAGCAAAGTGCCACCATCATGCATCTGGTTCATGAATACAGTTCATCTAAGCTTCACATGATGTGTCTTCAGCATACTCTCAAGTTGCCTGAGCGATCTGAGGCTTATCTGCTGTACAAAGTATGTTTTTGGCTTCAAAGAAGGCAGCAGGATGGGAGCTCAGTTCAAAAGACAATACGACTGCAAGGAAATGATCTCCATATTTTGAAACCACCAGGAAACGCTGGAACAGAAGAGCAAGATAAAAAGCACGGTCAGAAGCGATCTTAACAGCCAAGCTATTCCCAAGAGCTTTGGCTCTGTATTTTTTCGTAAATTTATAAGCAAAGACCGACTTTCCTATGATATCTCTTATGCTCGTGTTCCCAACCGCCTCAACTGCATGAACATTAACATCTGACCTAGCCACTATCCCATTGACCATGTTTCTCACAGTAGGGTTTGCTGTGTATGGAGAGCAGGTTGTAATCTGTGTCTGCATTTTCTCTAGATCAGAAGAATCCCCTCTGATGCACGCCTCAGTTGAATCTTTGTGTTGTGGAATTGTAGTATAGGTCAGGTCTGTGAAATCCTGCATCGCACTGTTGTGCTCGGATGACGCAGATAGGGTCCAAGGGGTTTGCATTTCCTCGGCTTTTTCACTGCCGCGGGTTAGACCACATGTGCTCTATAAACACATCATCGATTTGTGCTCAATGACAAGATTACGTCCTAGCCCAGCCCAGCACTGATGGCTCCTACGAACAACGTGAAAACCAATACCGAACTTTTGATAAACGTCTGGGTGCGTTTCCTCAAGGCCGCTTATTTGCAGCAAAGATGGATAGCAAATCGGGCACTATCTGCTAATGCAACACCCAGTACGATATGCTTTAATCAACACCCTTGAATTGTTAATCATAAGCTGATAATTCAGCCATACTATGCTTGTCTTTGTGGTCTGGGAAAGTTCATGTTTCTTCTTCTCTGTAGCCCACTTGCGTTTGATAAAAATTCGCATAACATGTATCATCTGCTAGCGTCATTTTGCCCTTAAGAAGGGAAGAGTACACATCCTTTGCATGATCCAGCAGTATCTGAATGTCTGAATTTTCCTGGGTCATTTCGGCTGTAAGCTGGCTGTGTATGCACTTTTCAACAAGAAGATGGTCCCATGAAGCCGTCTGGACAGTTTTTCGTGTCACAATGTGCAAAATCGTTTGTGCATTTTCTCTTTAGACAGCCTCAAGTATGTTTTTGAGAGCGGTTTCTTCCATGAGGGATCCTTCGCCCCCCCCCCGCCGCGCAAGTTCATACGTTTATGAAACATCCCAAATTCTAATCAACACTTTAAACTACTTTGTTGCGCATCAATGATGATTTCGGAAGCCTTCCAATACAAGGGTTGGTCAAACGTTACAATGGTTTGAAGGTTGTTGCAAGGTTGCAAACTAAGGCTTATGTTGACAGAATGCACGCTTTGTCCCCATTGTACATATTAACCATAGGCAAGAATTTGACTGACAACAACCCAGGGTACTGGTTTTGCTGATGCAAGATACGCATCATTCCCTGCAAATTCAGTGTTGCCTGAAGCTGAAAAATATCGATCCTCTTGTCAAAATCCAAAAATCGCGGCAGGTCCAAACTATGGCGTTTCACATAACAAGCATCACGTCAAAAGTAATGGATTTGTGGTCCTTCGTATTGTGTCGTTGGACGCCATGTGAGATTTCTGTGTAACATAATGCACTTAAATTATGTCTGACAATCTTAATGTGTTCTTTACCCCTCGATACCTCGGTATAGCCACCAAAATAATCAAATTTGAGTGGATAGTTACATAGTTATGATCATTAATAGGTTTGGCGGCCATCTTGGCGGCCATTTTGGATGCCATGACGGATGTGTGTGTACTATTGTACACTTAAACAATGTCTGATGATCTTTATGTGTTATTTGCCCTTTGAAACCTAGGTATAGACAATAAATTCATCAAATTTGATTGTATAGTTACATAGTTATGATCATTAAGCGGTTTTGGCGGCCATCTTGGCGGCCATCTTGAAAAAAAAAAAACATTTCCGGAGGTCCGATTGTTGTAAACTTTTGATATGCTTTAAAGGACCTTCTACCCTACCAGGATCAGTTAAAATACCTTTTGTAGCATTCTTATTGCAATTATCTTCAATCGTTTCCAATCACCGAGCTTTTAAATCACATGCATACAATTTATAACTATTTGATGCGAAAGAACGTATGGTGCTATGTGCGAGTTCCAGAAAAAAATCACGTGGATATGTTTTTGTGTTTCTGATGAATGTTAATTAATGATTAGAGGTTTTCACTAATTCGTGGAAAAGTGAACATCCGTCAATAATCATTTTTAAATACTATACATACATAAAGGTGTATATGGAAGCGTATGAGCGTCTTAGTCATTATTTCTAATATTTCCTAATTAGTTGTTACAAGAATGAGAATATATCAAGTAATTATATTTTTTTTTAGTTCTTAGTAACACTGAATTGCTTGCAATACAGTCAACGTCTTGTTTAAATAAACCATAAATTCAAATAATAATGGAGAACAGCGTGGTCACTACATGCAGTCATCAACAAAACATGTGTACTCCGGATACATTCCATTAAAAAAAAGTCAAAACTTACATCAAGTATGTCCATGTGACATTTTGTAACAAACAATTCTTTCCACCGAATGGTTTATATCATTAATGCAACCTGAATAATATTTTGGAGAATGAAAGGCAACATGAAAGTGCTTTACTAATGTTAAGGCAGTTGATCTAGTGTTATTATATTTTTAACACAAAATCTCTTATATATGTTGATTGACATGTTCCCTTTCTGTCGTACATAGCAATCTGTGTTTAATTTCCTCTTGTCCGATTGTTACCACCCACGTAACATGAAGTCAAATGACAATCTCGCTTAAAGGACTTGCTCACAGATCTTCGTATGTTTGAAAAATATCATTAAATTAATATACTAACAAAACTGTAATATTTGGATAAGTTAAAACAAAATAAGGAACTAATATGCCTGTCCTGGGAATCGAATCTTGGACGTCTAGAAGCAAAAACTAATTCGTTACCATCACATAAGACAGGCTTTTGAATCTGTGAAGTAGTAAGACATATGTTGGTAATGCACATTTTTGCTTAATTGTCGATAACAAGCGTTATAAACGCTGTATACTTTTTGCGATTTCGATTGATGATTATTAATAAACGAACATATTTTTTTATATATTTCTTATTATCAGGAGTGTTATTTTGCTTATTTGAATATAATGCATACGTTATTCTATGAATCTATGACATTTATTGAAAAATTGTGATTTTTCCAAACTGTTAACAAGTCCCTGTAACTATGCCGTTGTTGGAGGCAATACACAATTACACGTTGGGCTTTGTCTTTGCGATATTGACAGGGAAACAGAGACTGTGTTTTGTTTAACTGAAATGGGAACTGAATGCAAAAAGCTTTGGACAATAATTATCAGTTATAAAACATTAATTTTAATGGGCGCCATGAAAACAAATATTCATTTTATTTGTTAACAAAGGCAATGTTGTTAACATTTATTCAGGTTGATAGTTGCAATATGGCGCGAGTAGAACAATAAAGCAACACGATGCAATGATGTAAATAATACCACAAAGAAGAATAAAGCACGATGTTGCGTATACGGTTTCATGCCCTGACACCATTGTTTTTAATAATTGCACTCTTTCAATAAAATTGTTTTCAATCGTGAAAGGCGTCTATTCCTTGATGTTGCAACTGATATCACCGCATCACCGATTGCAATAACTCAATGTCATGTGCAGCAACACGATAATGGGCTGGAATTTGTACCTGTTGTTAATCACCACAGTTATCATTGATCAAAGCTTCGGTCGCTGCAATATTTGCAAGCCTGACACCCGTAAGTGCAATAATGTTATCAGGGAGGTAATGACACGTTGGGTCTAATGGAATTATATTGTTTTGTGCTTTTATCATATTCTTCAAATGCTCACCGTGTGCTAAAGTTGTTAAGCAATTCTTATTAGAAGTACACAGTATGTGAACGACATGCAATTTCGTTTAATGGGCGCAAAAGTGCTTATAAATAGAGATACCATGACACATTTTGTATTCATATGGTTGTATTAACTAACTGTGATTCTGTGTGCATTTTAATTGAAATTTTACGAGGCTCTGTCAATTTAAATAGCGGTATAATTATTGGTTATGTGTTGTCCCGAATTTATTTGAGCCTCGCTCTGCGAAAAGGCGGTTCAATGCAGGTGCGTAAAATGTCTTCACAGATAAGCCTTTGCAGTCTGCACACAATAATCACAGACGACAATATCCTCCTAAACTAGATTTTGGCTAAGAAGAGACTTTTTTAAACATAAAATATCATACCAGCGGAAAGTGTTGTCTGCACAGACTAATCTTGGATGACACTTTATGCACATGTATTAAATCCTCTTCATAAAGAGTAATGCTCAAATCATTGTGAAGTGGTGTATTGTCCTTTATTTAATGTACAGCTGAATGTAACTTCAAATGGTAACGATATCTTCTCTGGAGTCAGTTTCCTTTATAATTTGACCAAATTCATAGTTTGGATTATTCATTCCTGCTGTTTTAATTCAATATTTGATATCAGTTGGACAGCAACCATCGAGTGATGGACACGTTCCATGATAAGCGACACTTGCATTGGATAACTGCTTTATGACAAAGGTGCAAGGGCATGCAATGCAATCCGATGTTTAATTTGTACTCAACGATATGAGAGAACTTAATATCAGTCGCTTTGTTATCGATTCTGTTGGTGTCATGTCGGTTGTCCATTGAATCAATCGCGCTGTTATTGCCAATGACTTTGAAAAACAACTGGTATGTACATTTTATAGAATGGTATTCACCTTTATTTTGAACAAAATCTCCAATATGAAGTAAAGACACACCTTGGCTGTTTATGCTCTGGAACAAGACTATATTGCGATTGTGATTTGGCTGAATGTAATGTAAACAATGGTCGCGAACGTGTAAATTGCGAATTTTAGAACATTTTAAAATTCTGTTCGCATTACTGTCATTGATTTTTCAAGTGCTATATAACATATATATTAAAGAAACGTTTCCATAGAGGTCATAACGCTAACGAATTCTAACGTAATATTTGGAAAACACATCGGTGAAAGTTAAGCATAGTCACGTGTCAGTCACGGTTTAGGTTTCCTTGTTTTCAATGAAGTGCAGGTCTTTCCTACAGTCTTTTTAGGCCGACACTACTTTTTTTCTTTATGAAATGTTTCAAACATTCATGCTACATGATAAAAAAAGGCTTTATAATAGTAGAAATATAACAAACGAGCCGGGTAATGGGGAAAATTCGCGCAGTCTGGTCCGAAGCTACTCTGTCCGCTAATAAGACCACGAAACCTTGTGTGATTTTATATCGAATGCTTATCCTGGGGTTGAGCTACACTGGACGCGGCTCAATTGCAATAAAATTAAAAACAAAATACCCCAAAATGTTATTATGCCGATATATATAGTATATAAGTATTTGGGGTTTCAATTTAGACCGATTAGATGTTCATCAAATGCAATGTCTGAACAAAGCCCACGTTAATATTTATATACTATTGCTCAAGCATAACGCGGTTTATTATCAGAACAGACAAACTATGAAGTTTTAGTGCAAGAAAAAACACCATTGTTATAAATTGCAATGCGTATATGACGTGAGAGCTTCACACTTTTGAAATACAATACAAGGAAAATATTGAATGGATAAAGTTTAATACACTGAACGTAAAAAAATATCACGTGAAATTCATTGCAAATTAAGTGTTACTTTTAGAGGTGCTAGTCACACGTATTAATTAAATTTAAACACGTATTCGTGTAAATTGTATAACACACAAACGCCAAGAATATACCGAAACAAGACAATACTTGCCCTTCAAATGTTCTCTTAAATTCAAATTTGACAGTTGTTTCCATGAAACGTGAATCCTCCGAGGACAAACCATTCATCCATAAGTCCAATATGACACGTTCCACAAATCCTAAGCATTATGTATGCACGCGTACTTGCATTATTTTCTCGTCGAGGCATAGCTATAATCCTAATATTTTGCGATCAGCGTGTGTGCATTCGGTTGCAAATGTAGAAATGTTCTTTTCTTAACATGATTTAAAAGCAGATGTCATTTCGAAAGATGCAACATTGTGAATAATTAATTTTATTTAACACGAAATAAGAGAAAAAGCAAATTCTACATTAAGTGTTCAATAGCATAAATAATTACGTTAAGTTCTGATTAACATAGACCATCATCGTAAGATATACCCTGTAAACCGCCAGTGTATTAATATATATAATTATTAATATATAAAAGGTCACGTGCAGAATATTAATAGCAAGCTGAACCGTTCTCTAATTTGTCTTAATTGGAACTATCAAATGTACAATGCTTCCTAAAATATAGAAACGCTATGAGAAAGTACGGTCGCTATATCATTATTGATAATTGTGATTCAGCCAAATGTAAGTTATCAATATGATTACATTGAACAAACCAATCGCATAGATTTCATATACACTTTTAATGTTCCCTAAATGGTATTTAAGCGTAAATAATATACAATCATAGCATTGATACGTTAATACTTTTAATACATAGTTATTGCTAATATAGTTCACAAGAATAACGGAGAACAAATCGTTACCAACAAATATCTCACATTTTCAAATTATGTTCAATCGTGAAAACATAAAGACCGACCGCAGCACTTCAAATCTCAAAATGATATGAGAGCCCAAATGATGTGTCACCAGCATGACGAGGCGGCCATTGATAGGAAATAGCTTACAATGCCAACGAGAAAGCCGTAAACGTATGCCGCATGCGCGCGACACTTTACTAAAAGCAAATCAGCAAAGCAACAATATCGGGGCAACGGCTATTGAAATGGAGTGTTGATGCCCGGTGATTAACTGCTAATCAGTCTGCAGTGAAATCATTAAAATATGAATAAATTAATGATATTAAAATATCGTTATTCAAGAAGTTGAAAATAAGACAAAAAGAGCTTTAATTTCAGGGAAAAACAATGAGTAAAATAGCAATGCTTATATGACGTGAAGATTTTCAAATGTTTAATAGCATAAAACGCCAAATATTGTATATGTGAAGTTTAAAATACTGAATGTTATGAATCATCACTCAGTATTTATTGGTAATTTAATGTTACTCTTAGAGGTGATAAGAAACATCATTAATTGTAGCATGTAGTCGTGCAAATTTCATTTCGTTGTGTAGTTCAGCGTCCATTACAAATCAAAGCAAACGTTATATTTATAATTATTTATTTATTGCAAAACACAGAAGTTCAAATCCTTACAAATAAACATCTCGTTGATTTAAGAGAAATAAAAGCACGAACAGAAAACTAAAACTTTCAAATAAAACGAGAGTCCAAATGATGTGTCACACTCAGGACATGCCAGCGATAGATATAACATAGCTTTCAATGGTAGCAGGAGGACAATCACACGTATAGCGCATGCGCACGATCCTATTTAAAGCAAATGAGCTATGCACCAATATTGCGACAACGGGAATGGAAATAAAGTGTTGAAGCCCTGTGATTAACTGCTTAATGGTCGGCTTTACAATCTGGCAATGAAATTTCAGAGATTGAATTCATTTAAGACGTTATACATATCATTATAAAAAATGTTGACATTAAATTCATATAATTCAGAAAGGTCAAGCATAAAAGCCTATACAACATTCGTAATTTGAAATAAATATGTCAACTTCAGCTTCGTTAATTTATCAATACTGACATCTATTTAAAATTGATATCTGATAAAGGTTTTAAATGTCCCCATGACAATGCTGCTTAAGTTCGAATGCTGGATCCTTTATGCATTTTTTAGAAGTTTTCTGTTTGCTTTGAGTTCCTCTTAAGTACTATCAACTGTTCCTACGGCTCAATTTCGTAATTTCGTTTATTTGCCGTTGCTGAATAAATGCCGTCTCTGAGTAAGAACATATAATAGCTAAATTGCGTAGCACGATAAGTATGGATCATCATTTAAGGTGCGCACATTTTTAAAGCATCATATAAGGGAACACCGTGTTCACATAATGTCTACATACAATGAACATTGCTTATTAACACCGTCACATGCTGAAAGACATTTAACAAATATAATACAAGTACAACACAATATTATTTCACTAGTCCCAGGGTGTCATTAACTCCCTAATGACATGGATGCATTCACCGTTTTCGTGATTGCAAATATTGCAGTGACTCTTGCTTTGATCAATGATAACGGTCGTAACGGACAGGAACAATTTTCACTCCATTATCGTGCTGCACACGGCACTGAGTTATTGAAATAGGCGATAAGGTAAAAGCATTTGAATTATCTGCCGTTTGCGATAAGATCCACTTTAATCGCAAACTGCTTAATTACAAAACTGTATGCGCATGAAATGCAATATCATGTAAAATATATACTTCTTCCAAATTATAAACCTACTTGCTGAAAATCGAGTTTTTGTTCTGATAATGTCCTACCAAGAGTATCAGCAACCAAGAAGCAAATGTAATATCAGTCGAATTGCTATCAAATCGTAATTATGATGGCTTTTCATGGTATCCATTGCGACGCATTTTAATATGAACTATTATTTTTTAAACAAAATGTATGCACATTTCATAGAAAGAAGTTCAGTTTTGTGTTTTAATCAACATCTATTCCAATACACTTAGAATAAAGAAATATCTTTGAAAATGATATTGATTGTTTATTTCCAACAACAATTATTAAGGGCGTTTGCCCTTTGGCTAAAAAATAATGAAATGCGCATGCGTGCGTACTTTTAAAAGGTCACCTGTCCAAAGAAGTACTTAATCGTCAACAGAGAGTCTAAAATGACACAATAACATGTGATCAATAGTTTTACGTTTGTAAAGCAAATCAAATATTCACGTACTTTCTTTATCCCATTATGCTTCGATGAATATTATTAATACAAAAAAACTGTTGCAGTGTAACGAAAACGGGAATTTCGCAGAACAACCGCACTCGCCATGTAAATACTTAAAATAGCTGTTCACATATATTTTGTTTTAATGATTTGTGCCTTTTGGATATTGATGGTTGAATGATAAAACGAACATTATCAGTAAACAGTCAAACTATAATATCACATTACAATGGCTAATGAAATAAAACAATTGGTTGTTGAAATTACACAACAAATAAAAAAATATTTTGTTCATTTCTTCCATTTGTTCATTGTCATTTAACATCATTATAAACGCTCAAACGCTTCCGATTCCAAACCCAATGAGCACCGTGAATCTATAATGAATACTGAGCAAACACATCAGTGAAAGAGTATAATATGCACGTGTCAGTAACGGTATAGCTTTCTCGTTTCCATTTAAATGAATGTATTTCCCACGGTCTTTCACAGTAGGCATTACTAAACTAATTCTTCCCTACACAATGTTTGAAACTATCTTGCCTTAATTTGTTAAGGCAAGAGCTGTTATATGATCTTGTTTAAAATCTCTTTGAAGTTGTCTATTTCTGACTTGAACTTGTTAAATCAATACATTAACCATGACATCTAATTCAATAACATCTTTCATTGGCATAAGTTCGTATGAAAGCAAACGATGATTTTACCACCGACGCACCTAAAACAATTGTTATGAATAGAGTATAAAATGTATGTTCTACATGTACATGTACATTTAGCCCGGAGGCAGAATGGAAAACAAATACTGTGTGAAGTACATGTACATGTGCATTTACTCAGGAGGCATCCTCGGATACCCACGACTAATTCATTCCGTTACTCTCCAGCATTAGATAAGTGGAGAGTAGCGGAATGGGTCGAACGTGGGTATCCGACGATGCCCAGGAGGCAGAATAGAATATAAACCGTCTGTAGCACATGTTTATGTTTATTTAGACTGGAGGCATCACAAGCTGTCGTGCAAAGGAAAATTGATATTAACACGCTACATAAACAGTATTACTGTTATTATAACGATTTTAATGCGTTTCAATGCGTTGATTTTGCTTTTTTGGGATCGATGTTCATAAAACAAGATTTTTGCACAAGCTTAGGCGTAAACAGGGGTATTTGTTTATACTAACTCGACCCTTATTTTGGGGTTTCGATCCGATTTTGTTTGGTGTTCCAGGTTGAGGTTTCGATCATGCTTGTTACATATTATTATATTCGCTAAATTTACTTTTACATATTAAGACACAATGTTGAATAGACATTTGGAAGATTCTGTCATTGAACGTTTTTATTGAAGTGTAAAAAAAATCTTGTTTCAAGAACAAATTAACGAAAAAAAAAAAATGTTTTCCCGTCGAACCTTCGGAATTTTTGTCGACCTACCCTCCCAATTTTGCGAGATTTTAGTGAACAGAAAAAACATATTATTAAGGCCTTTTGTGAAGTACAACTTGAATGGACTGTTGCTTTGAAATAATGTATGAATCTTATCCGAACAGAGCAGGTAAACTGTGTTGAGACAAATTACAAGATAACTTTTTCTTGTAAATTGATGAGTTCTCTGTCATGGATCTTGAAACGCTGTACGTCAAAAAAAATAAAAAAAGGCCAAATACAACTGGTACAATTAAAAGTGTTGTATATCCTGAATGAATACACGTGGCTTTTAATTACAACTGTCATTTATTTGTCTTTGTCTGTCTGTATATGGCGTACTACATGTTCTGAAATAAAGTGAAATTAGACTTTTATTTGGTATGGTTTCATGTACTTAATGTTATAAATCATCACGTGGTTTTTGTAACGAATTTATTTTAAGTCACGCGCTGGTAACACATAGTCTAAAATTGAAGCATGCAATCTTTTAAATTTTATATTACACGAGCACCACGAATACACGAGAAAAGCGCACTACTTGCCGTTGATATTTCTTACATTTTGACAAATTTGTTTTTAAAGCGATATGTTTTTATACAAAGAAAACAGTGGACGAATCAATCAAGCCTCAGTCCAACACATCATGCGCCGCAAATCCTTAGAATTATTTATGCACGTGTACTTGCATTATTTCCTCATTGGTGTCATCGCCATAATCTTAATACATTAATATCAGCGTGTGTGCAAACTGTGTGCGCGAACTGTGCGCGAACTGATGGGAATATAGAAATTTTCAAGGTTGTGAAACAGATTGGAAACCAGATGTCTAATAGAAATATGCACACGTGCGAATGAATCATTTGCTATAACCTCACAATACCAACATTACAGATGAAGTATCAAATTGCATAAATTATTACGTGTAGTTCAGGTTAATATAGTCAATCAATGTTAAGTTTACACTCTTTATAGCTCGTGAATTAATATATACCAGGTCACGTTCGAAATATATGTAAGCCATTGAACCATTTGACTAATTTGCCTAAATTGAGAATTTCAATTAAACAATGCTCTCTTTAATAAAGAAATGATATGATAAAGCACGATCGTCATATAAAATAAATTGATAATTGTTGTCGATTTTTTTAAAGTGAGTATGCACGATTTTTATATGTGTTCAATTGTAATATTTTGATGAAAATATGTTACAATAACACAAAATAGACAAGAATTATTTTACATTGAAGACGAATTTCATAAAATGCCGCAAAGACAAGTAAGCGCTGGTTAAAGCCGATGCAGACACTTTTACTCGTATTTGTAAGGAAACAAAATTGTGTCTATGTGTCGTATTAACGAATCTGCACTAAAACTAAATTTAGGTTCACAGTGTACATGCATGATATATATGCTGTCGAATTCGACTTCCAGCCATTTTCGATTTCAGATTTACATATCTGGCTTATTTCGCATTTTTTGACACATGTTCTTCTTAACTTTTATTTTAATTTATATTGCAATATATGTATATTACATTTTTACACATTTTATATAAATTCATAAAATTTGAAAAAATCGTGCAGTCTCACTTTAAGTACTAGTAATAGATGCGTTACCGAACGCTTAGTTTAAAATGCTCGATGTCCATCATATTGGTTTGCATTGACAGTCACATTAAATTGTTGCCGAAAATGATAACAATTATTGGATATATATAACACAACAATGTAATAACAATAAGGTCTTCGTGGCGTAGTGGAAATGGTGTCCGCCTAGAAGCCGGGAGGTCACGGGATTGATCCTTACTGTTGGAGCGTTCTTTAGATCTCATCCTTAGACACCAAGTACTAGTTCTAGTCGCAGGAAACGGACTCGAGAGTGTTTCAAATAAGCCTTAGGCTTTCGAAGCAATCGGGCAAAAATAAATATGTTTAAACTATTACATAACAACGAAGTTCAAATTGTTTATCAATAAAACTCTCGTCGATATAAATCATTTTAAATCGTGAGAACAATAGGAAAAACTCTAGACCTCATTTGCAAATGCAATGAGAGTCCAAGTGATATGTCACCAGCAGAACATGACGGCTATGGATAGGAGATAGCTTTCAATGGTAAACTGAGGCCGCACGTTTGCCTCTGCGCACAACACTCTATTAAATGCAAATGAACTGTTCACAATATCGCGGCAATGGCTATTGAAATCGGGGTATTGAAGACAGGTGATTAGCTGCTAATCGTTCGGCTTCACAATATGGCAATGAAATAATAAAATGTGAATAAATTTAAGAAGTTGAAAAGCTTGATAATAAATTGTTTACCCATAAAATCAAAGACCACCTAAGACACTTTGACAAAACTTTATTTTATTTAAAAAGATTAAATCCGAAAGACATTAAGACACTTTGTTTTTTACGTCATTGCCTTTTTGAATTTCGAAGGAAGATTTGTTTTATCTATACTGTATTGGACACTTTTCATACAAGTTGCCAACTATTGTTAACAAATTCAATAGTGCTCTTCCTGTATTCAGTGCATAATCGTGTTACTCCGGGCGATCAGGATATGCTGGTACGTTTAACCATATGTCGTAATGTCGCAGACAAAAGTTTAATATAGTTACTGTTAACGGAACGCATCATCAAAATTAAATGGATTTCCGATTCAGGTACCTTTTGTTCTAATGCCAATTGCTAGTTGACTGCGAATATGCTGAGAAAAGCTTTGGATAGTTGTCGTCTATGCATTTCCCAGAAGTGTGCTTTCTGCTTTGTGTTGTTTAGAACCAATAATTTCCATGCAGACAAAATTGTGAACCGTTAATTTAAACACAAACTGATTTCTTGGCAATCGTTTCATACCCAAAGTATGTCGCAGACAGAACACAATGCATCTTTGATAAACATATTTGTCAATCCCCAGAAGCTATGTACCTCTTACCATTAGCTTAATAAACGGTTATTTAGGCCTAACGATTTGAACAAGTGGATCATTTAACATAACTGACTATTTCACATGTTTTAAGATTTGAGATCTTGTTATAATATTCTTTATTTTCCATAACACTTTTTTTTGTATACTTGGGTGTAAATAAAGAGTTGTTCTGTTCTGTTCTGTTCTGTAAATTTTTTGTTTAAGCGTTTGACTTTTTACCTTATTGTACAAGAACGGAGTTCAGCTTAATTGCTGAGTACTAATAGCATGAATTTATACCGAGTAAAATAATCGTTAGTGCGCAAGCTAAATATTTGATCATCAACTTAATTAATGTATTCACCCTCCAATAACCGCCATATAAAGGTATAATATCTGTTTGCATACTAAACACTTTAAAAGCTTTCTCGGCCTCTCAGTCAAACGATAACAATGCTGAGGGATTGTATTGGTCCAATTGAAAACCTCTTCTCGACCTAATTCCCGAAGGGATTTTTCACGACAGCACAACAGAGGCATTGAAGATGTCTTTAACCTGCAGCTAACATAATTGTTGTCTATTTACTTAAGGTCCCCAATCGATTAGAACTCACCTGAATTATCAGCAAACCGTGGCTTGATTTGTAGAAGGTATTGATTATAATGTATTCAAGGTAATATTCACAAGCGAAGTGCGTTGTCTAGAATGTCCATAGTTTAGGCTACAATGGTATTACGTAATTGGAATTCGTATATTTGATTCATACCATTTAAAGGTGAGATTAAAAATATGTTAATTAATAATCATGATAATAATCATAATAAGAATAATAATAAACGTAATAATAATAATAATAATAATAATAATAATAATAATAATAATAATAATAATAATAATAATAATAATAATTATAATTATAATTTTAATAATAACAACAGTAATTCTTTTTCTTCTTCTTCTTCTGCTTCTTCTTTCTTATATTTTTCACAAAAAAACTGACGTTTCTGCGCAATTTGGCACGTGATGAAAATGATGTCATGGACAAATGAATGAGGGTATTTACATAAGGGACCGTTCGATTAATATTTGTTATGAAATCATGACTGATTTATTGTCCCGTATATTGATTTCACGTTTTCCGCAAATATCTTTTCACATAAATTAGCAACCCTGCAAACATGTTCATAACTTCCCCAAAGGACAGAACAGTAATAAAGTGCCTTGTTTTAATGTTAGCTCAACCATGAAACTCGGATTTAATGGATAATACCAAGGTAATATGTGATGTGGTAGGAATAAATAAGTGTCAATTTAAGAGCACTAATGAAGATTAATTGATGTAATATATATTAAAGGAATTTGAAACTAAAACTATGAGATACCAAGTAAAAACGTATTAGTTTTTTTCAAATTTGCATTTGTCCTGGTTGCATACACTTATTACTCTAACAATTACTACTTCAATTGTTAACAAGGAAAGCAAAAGTGAAATGATTTGTGATTACTAAGACTGTCTTAATTTTTTTCATACGTTTCACATTTTTTATTTTCTAGTTATATCAGTGTAATTAATCAATGCAAATTGTATCCTATTTCAGTCTAAGTCAAGTATGCAAATACCAGCTTTGATACTCTAAGTAAAGACCTTCTTTCGTTACATTTTAAAACTTTATTCGTGTGCCTTACTCTATGATAGTGCTCCTCCTTATGGGTTGAATACGATTTACGGTTTGATTATAATACATTTTGCGACTCCTTCGATCCCATCCATGTGTCAAGACCTTACAACAATTGGCCGCCACGTGCTTTGTTAATTAATTCTATATTACCTCGACACAATCGTCTTATTAATACTACTTAACGTGTGAGTGGAGCTTTTAACTCGCTTGACCCCGGTTTCATTATTGCAACACAAAGACTGCGCAGATGGTGGGCCTTCTTCATATCTGTAAAGGCAAACTCAAGCCGATATTTAAATTCAATATGCAACTATTAATTTGTTTATTCTGAACGAATTTCCGTGTTCTATTGGCTCTTATGAAGTTCATGTATGTACTTTTATGATAATATTGACTTTGTCGAAACATAAATATGTTTAATGAAACGTGATTAATGTTTAAATACTCGCATTATTAAATAGGTCATGTATCAACAGCTCTTAGCGTTATATTTAATTTGACGGAATCGTTATTGAGCTATATTGCATTGTGTTTCTGCGATTGGTGATATAAAGATCCCTTCGTGAACCTTATTTTCATTGACGAACAATGCATATCATTATTGTGTAGGTACAGTATTGGTATTTCTAAATGTAAGTGGTATTATTTTACATGCGATCTGAACGTACAGCTTAAGAACTAGTAAATATATGCAGCAAATTAAAAAGGTCCACAATATTACTATTGTGTACGGCAAGTACTTTACCTTTGGCGAGGAATTACCTTGTATATAGTAAGGATCTTTATATTGAGCACAGACTAAGATATCATATAAATGCAAAGTCACAGATAATCATAAAAATGACGTATGAGTCATGACATGATTATGTAAAAACAATTTATCTGTGTTTGTATTTACAGATCATTAAGGCCATAGACATGCGTTTACACGCTACCCGACATTGATGATCAATTATTAAAACCAACTGAGACACTGCTTCTACTCCCGCGCCTTCTGACTGAAAGTGACTTTATTAGACAGTTAAAGCGATTTCAGTTGCAGCAATAAATGTTGTAAGTGCATCTGTTTACTTCACCTGTACATATTCAATTTAATAAATCAATGTTGAAACGAGATACATAATGCAAGGACGACGCCATTATCTAAAGATGACAATGCACTATATACACAATAATAATAGATATATAAATATAAACAAAGTAATAACTTCGCCCGACACAGGGGAGAAATCATAGTTAAGCACGAACCCATTTATTTGTTGCATTTGACAAATTTCCAAACTATCTGACAGATTACAAAATCGATAGAAAAAGATAAAAAAAATATCTCAAAAATCACAAACAAACTTGATTTAAACTGTTTAATACCTTAGTACTTAAGATAGTATTTTCATAGCCCAGCGAAATACTTTCATTTCATGTCATAAATAATTGTAACGATACTAAGGCATATATAAATATCCATATTTCCCGTTTAATACGATATTTTAGTACGTTTTAAATTTGCTTACTTTTGGTTTGTTTATGAATGTTTTAAAATCCCGAAACTTTTAATAACGCACAAATATTTAAATGGATTTATTAGTAGATTCCTTAAATAAATGCAAACATAAGTATTTGTAGCAATATAAACGCTGAAGACAGAACACATTAATTATGTTCATGTATGTTCGGACCCACAAGGTCCAGACGGGCGGATATTGTGTATAACTACGTTGAATTTATGACTGCAGTTATTGACAGACAATATTTATTTGTCTTGCGTGGGGTTTAAAGTAAGTTGCATATATAAAGTCTTGGAAACCGAAGAAATGCATTGTATGTGGCGACAGTTGAAGACTGATGTCCAATGATAAAAAATTATTAAGATCAATAAGCTGCATTATTGAATTATTTTGCAAGTTTTAACCGTTGTTATTGTTAAAACCAATGAAGCCCAACTTCGGACTACAAATCATCTTGTATATTTGAGTTTGTTTCATTTCAGTGAAATCCTAATATTTGGTGATGGTGAATGATTCAAATTTGTATTGAATATGCGATTTAATAATAATGACAAAATTAATGGGGTATGGTTTGTTCAGCTTTAAATATATTTTCGTAATACTTTCTGTGATTTTGTTATAACAGATACTTATGATAGAAAGATAACCAGTCAATTTTAACAATCTAATATTGCGCTGAATTGTGTTTTGCTATTCTAGTTAAAAAAATAATCAGCCGGTTGGCTTTTCAGATAGTATAACTTTCCACTGCATGTTAAACATCACTTTGAATACAATAACATACACGATAACAAAACTCACTAATATTCTATCAATGGCACTGCTTGAAGCAAATAACGCTGACACGACTACAACAACCCACCATGCGGTGTTATGTACTTTACAAATAATTCACTTCGTCAACTGCAAATATGAAAGGCTAGATAATAGCTTTTCAATTCAAAAGATTATACGAAAACAGTTAAGGCTCATAAAAGGTGACGATCCGTTATCATTACCGATTTTTAAATATTTTTTGCATATTTTATTTATAAAGGTTATCAAAAACAATAAACATATGCTATTGGACATTACCATAAACAAATGAGCAATGCAACTTGTTTTGAGCTCAAAATACAGTGTCCTCCAAGTCAATTGTGTTTACAAACAATCAGTTTATTTATATCGCTGTTTACTCGGGATAGAGCAAGCGCTCCGGTGACTCAGGTAACCAAAAATATATCGTTGATTTTCAACGTTTTCCGGTATCACTGACAAAGTAGGTCTCTTCTAAATGGTAAAAAACGTTTGTAGTGATCTAATAAGTTACTTTCTGCTGGTAAAAAGTTGTTTAAAATAGAATTTATTTCGGCTATGTTTAGCATACGTCACCGCTTTGAGGCTACTCACAACGTAAGTTGCAAAGTTGTAAACATCTCTTCCTATTATGGAACGGGTATATCTTCTTGACAACATTGCACCTAATCTGTGTTATTGTCATTTTTTATGCAAGAGTAACTGAAATCCGGTAAAAATTAGACCAGTTTATATGCATAATAACTGGATTTGTCACCTTTTATGAGCCTTTAAGCCTTTAAAAAAAAGTTACATAAACAAAAGTAACAGAATAGTTAATGAGTAATTGTATTCGACGTTTATTGATCTTTCTGGTTCGAACTATACAGCCAAATATTATTGCTTCTTTAAACATCATTTTGTATTTTGTTTTTCTATTTGAATCGTATCTTTCATATTCAGTTTGAGCAACACAACTCCATTAACACTACGGCAACAACATCATATTGAACGGATTTGCTTGAAGTATTGCAGATTTAAATTTATGGCCGATACACTTTCGTTTATGATCGACAGTGTTATCTGATTCACTGCAAAACTTAATATTTAACAATCCCTATCAATGCACATTGATTTTGTAACTTCGTCGGTATGAGAAAATTATAGAGTTGAACAATCATTCATCCATTGGTTCGTAATAAGGGCCGATAAGTGGTTCTTCAAAAGAAATGTTTTTACATTCCCACCTTTACAGCCGTAACAATACAATACAATTTGTGTATCAGCTCTTGAAGCAGTGGATCCATTTATTGTATTTTAGATAAGTTGCATTTGATTGCCAATCAATTAAAACGATTTGAATAAAACCACACATGCGTATTTCAGTAGAAAAAGAAGAAGGGCTCATGCAACGAATTGACTGCTTAATACACAATACTTAATCAAATGATATAAGATTACGTTAAAGTTTACATCAATGATTTCAATCAAACATGCAATACCGCAGCACTACTTGATTGATTCAAATAAAAATAATACATGTTCATCTTTTGCTGTGACGCATTATATTATATAAACAACTTAATAACATTTAACAGTATTGGTTCCACAAAAACTTGTTTGCACATACACGACCGGAAAGTACCGGACGTTTTGGAGAATAAAACACTCGTTTGTGGTTTTAATGGCATCGATACCAATAACATCGAGTCATACTAGCACTTGATTGCTTTAAAAGTTGATGGGAAAGTACCAATGCCGATGACGTATGAAAAACAAAATGCATTAGCGGCTTTTAGAAAACCATTTTTGATTCCAATTCAACTGCCTGGCCTTGTCAGCATCGCTTATAATTAAAAGGAAATAGATTCCAGCTTCAAACCATGTTAGCATACTCAAGCACGCAGATTTGTGCGATATTTCACGATATTTAACGACGTTTGCTTGCAATTTGAACATTCACCATGTGAATTTCATTGGCCAATATCCGTTTCGCGCTTCAACACTCTCAAGTGTAACGCGCATCGATTCTGCGCAGGTTGCACTGTTGAACGCGTTTGTTCTCTGGTGACAGAATTGTACTATTTCTTGATAAGCGCTCATCGCACGATTGTGACAGTTGGTGACACTCATTGTGTACGCAATTCTGAAAATCTATTTGGAATATAAAGTAATTAAAGTTGTGATGGTACATTGAGGAATCGTACGGTCTCATAGTCCAGGAAGGTCCTGGATTCGGATATAATTTTAAATTTCACCATAAAGGTAATACACACGTTGACAATATTTTAAAACTGCTTATATGATCTTTATGAACCAATATCGTAAAATGTGCTGTTGTTTTTGTCGTTATCTATTGAAATGCACAGACACTGTTATAAATTTTATAATACATATACCAGTTCATTGTTTTTAATATTTTTATGTATTAAATATCATTGTATATAATGTTCTTATGAAATGTGTGCTGCTTGTAGTATACGTTTAAATCCATGTTACGAGTATATCGATCATTTTGATTGTTTTGGCATTGATATTAAGAACACAATTTTATTACCTAAAAAGTTGAATGCTTCATATAGGCGGCAACACAATTAAGTTATAAATTAGGGGTTCCAAAACAGGTATGTACGGGACTTTTGTTTTTGTATATGCATTTTTTTTTAATTAATCACATGTACTACTTTTTGATGTGTTTGTCTTAATGTAAAGTTTCGGTATTTCTTATTTTTTTATTTTGCCAGATTTAATGATATATGAATAAATACCATAAATTGTATAAACCCCTAACCGGTTTCTCCGGAGGGTACAATAAATTTACCCTCTTAAAAACAATACATTACTCAAACATTACATAATACAATGTCACGAAACAGTGTATGCATAATAAAAGAGCTGACATGCATATGTATGACTGAATATTTTTGTAGAGGTAAAATGTCGCATGACTGTCTTTAAAAATGGAATTACACTAAATACTTCAAATACTCAAAACGTACATAAAACATGAAACTTCGGGTACACATGAATAGCAATGCGGGGTTTATGCACTCTAGTGTTTTATATGATGTCACATGTCTGGTGATTGTGTTACAAAACGAATCGTCATACTGCTTCTCAAATGGACACTGGATTTTATAATGACACATGTTACAGATTAAGGGAAACATAAAAAGTATAATGCACGCTATTTTTTAATTAAAAGTTCTTTAATACACCGGTGGAGATAGCCCGTGTTTCTCTTAATACATCAAATCAACGTTGCATATGCGAATATCGCGGAAAAAAATCATTTATATGTGGATAGACAAACGGCCATCCTATATAAACTTAAACATATATATAACGGTAAGTTTCCTTAATAATAACAAACGTAACGGTTTGAAGCACCATGGCATTTAAAACTCGTACGGTAATTGAGAAAAAAACAAAAAACAAAATAAAAAGTATTATTTTACGTAAGTGAACATATTTTTAATTCGTTACATGCATGTTTCATCATAAAGAAACACTGTCCATGTACTCAGCAAGGTGTGTATTGTCAACTCCATGATGATAAACAATCAGGGATCTAGAATAACAATAATGCATCCTTCCTCGCACATGTGCTATTGTATCCAATCTCATATCTTGTAATTTGATTACTGTTGATCACATTTCAATAGAATGCTCATGTTATTAAATCCCAGACTATTGTGCATGAAATTGCTTTAGCAGCCATGATATTGTGTCTGTTTTATTTCATTAAAATGTGTTCGATTTCGAGTTTAAAGCAGCGAATTGTGAATGGTTTTGCACAACATAGTTTATGCAACTATTTATGATGATTTAAAGTAATGTGTAAATAATCATTAGTATATGTTTAACTCGTACTCCAAAAAGCTAAAATGCTGTTAAATTCTACTTTATTGTATTATGATAAAACATTGTTTGGATGTACATAACTTTCAAATATCGGGTATAGCATTTTTTAACGATTCGTTGTGCTTTTCAAAATATGTATATGCGTGTCTATCGGTTTTCGAACGTATCTGTTTAGCTTGCTGCCCCCATCTTAATTAATTATACACTACTATCAAAGAACAAAATGTCGTTGATAGTAAATAGCATGATCCTGTAAAGATCTTCATTCAAGCCATGTGGTGTTTTAAAGTAATTACCTTCTGGAATATATTTTATCAGCACGGTACACATAAAGGTACTTTTATGCACACCATTGCCAATACTTGTTTTGGAACTTCGTCAACATAATAAATTTCTAACAAGTTTAAATTGGTGAAGTTAAAAACATATTTCGAATATTAGCTTTAACGAATATTTTAAGATGTTTAAATAAACATCAAACTGAGAATATGGATTTGTTTTTACAAAATAATAAAAAGGGAAAGAAATATATAAGGAACAATCAATTAATTAATTTGTTCTTGATATAAAACAAATAAAAAGTGAATGAAAATTAATTACACCATGTGAAATGTATTGCTGTTTTTTTAAATCTGTAAAATTATTCTACAAAAAAGGAACAATGTTTTTTTTTTGGAAAAAGAGGCAACATATAAATGGTGATAAGAAATAGCTATGCACATGTTTTCATGGCAACTTCTGGAACGTTCTTCCTTAATTGAAAGTGCAAACATATTAAACATTATTTATTTACACAAGTTAATTACATTGTAGTACGTTTTTGGTCGCAAGCCAGTCATTTCACGTACCTCATCAGTTGATGGAAATGCACTTCTTTTTATTAATATACAAATCTGGGCACATATGGCTCATTTCATTAGCGTCATCGCTTGAACTGTTTTTTTTTTAATATGGACAAAACATATTAGTGTATTGCATGACATCGTGTGAAATACAAAACAACAGATTTAATGGTATATCTAATACACTATCATAGATACAAATCTATGCCTTTCAACGGAATTATTTTCAAATAATGATGGTAACATTTAGAAGAAATCTGTCTGATTTGGGGCAAGTTTGTTTATGAATACTAAATTTTAATGCTTATGTTACCTGGACATAACTTCATCTCTGACTATGAACGTAATTAACTATTCTGTAAATAATTAATTTAATTAAATCAGTGGCCAATAAATAAATGTCAAACAATACCGAGATGGGAATCATAGTTATACCATAAATACGGTGGCACAGATGGACATGTACATCTCTTTATTTATTTCGTTCCCAAGAATAAACAACTGGTTTCCACGACTTTGTAATAAATCGTTTCCACGACTTTGCAATGAATTGTTTCAATGACTTTGTATTTAGTTCTCACGATTAAGCAACACGTTTCAAGAACAATATAGCTGTGGATTTGTGAATCATACATGAAGCATACGTGTGATGATTCCATACGTACAAACGTTTTGTATTTTACATGAGGTATAATTGTTATACAAAATACCAGAACACACCTTCTTCGTGTGGGAAAATACCTTGTCCACAGATGAACAAGATAAAAGCCGTAAAACTGAACTGTATGACTGTCGATTGCATTAATTATGCACTATCTTGGTTTGTATCGCTTGTACGTGTACCACATTAGCACGGAATAGAACCATAAAACATGGTCTGGATCACCTTAAGTGTTAGTCCCCTCATTTATTGCATAGAATAATTATTTCCGATGTGCATTGTTCCTGTCAACATATTCATGTATGCCCATGCAGGTCACCTCATTTACGATTTTAATTAGTTTAAAAACGTTATGCAGGTTTTTACTAACGCATATAGATGTAAACGTGTTGCATGCAATGAATTACATCCATGGTTGTTGAATTATTACACACATTATGTTAACAGTGTATGCACATATAAATTGTCAAAATATGTAAATGTTAAAATTTGACAGTTTATATATAGTATCAAATAAAGTTCTCAACGAAACGGTTTGAAAAGATCAGTTACAATACCACATCGTGAGACGATAATGCGCAATTGAATATTTGAATTGTGTTGATATTTGATATACACTATTTAGTATTTCTTAACTGTCCAATATAGATTGTGTTTGCTTTGAAGTCTACAAATTGGGTTCGCCTGCCATGACATTGTTGACATTTGATATACAGGATTTAGTATTACTTGACTGTCCATTATGGATTATGCTTGTATTTGTCTTTGAAGTCCACAAACTGGGTTCGCCTGCCATGACATGCGGGTAAATACATCGCTAATCGATGTCATGCTCGTTCGCTTATCTGTGAAGTGGATGCTAACAATATTCATAGATTCGCTAAACCTGCGTCGCAATACCTGAACTGTATATTGTTTTGTTATTTTTGAAGAGTTTACGTAACACGATAGTTTTGAAGCAAATGCACGTACACCGCCATTATTTTGACACGAGTCATATTGAATAAGGCCACAGGTTTACATTATTTCTTTTCCAACAAAATGGTTCATTGAATGTAAATAAATTTTTGAGCGGCTTCGTTTCTTTTACAAATTGTTTATGAGATACTTGATTATGTTTATGCTCTGTTGTATACAATATATTAATTTAATAATTTATTTAATTACAAAATAAGGTTTCCGTTAAAGTTTGTGCTTGAACAATAATCAAAGAAAAAATCTAGATTAATGAGCATAACAGAGGTCATAACAGCCGCTGAATGAGTGATTAGATTTATAATATTGTATAATATTGTATATTTGACTTGTTGTTTATAAAGATAAAACCACAACAAATGTGTATCATTTTGTATTGACTTGTGTATTTCTAACGTACGTTAAATCAACTAAATTAGTAATCAATGTCAAATAAATCAAGGCGATAATTGCTTCATAATATCTGAAAATGTAAGAAGATATGCAACAAAATATAATGGGACCGTTTTTTCTTAAAGAAAACAATTAATCGATCACATATGTTGAGTTTGAATGATTTTGTAATGAATGTTTGGCGCCATTGTGAGTGTTCTGTTTAACCAAAGTTCGACAGAAAAGCTAATTGGGTATTAAAACGCTGTCTTCTATAAGTTTTCATGGCGTAACCAGGTTGTGTTTAACCAATATTTGTACTGAAATATCGCATGATTCATATTATACTTTTTTAAATTCGTATAATTATTTGTCTATCTGTCACGTTCAATAAAACGTTTATCTTAATTCTATATCTGAGGTAAATGCATACTTATTTTTTCAACGTTATAGTTATAGCAGATCAAATGTATTTATTTTATTTACTAATTGTTAAAATCTTATTTAAAATATGAGTTTGAATAGACAGACACGTGTCTCTCATCTATATCGCCACGGTCAAACAGTAAAACAAAAACACGTCAACGGTATTTATATATGCATTAACCACCCATCAGCAGTTCGAATGACGGCTTACAACAGATATGGATGAAGTGTGGGAAATCTGTGGTACTAAAGTAAAGGGCAAGATTGCTATCGTCGCAATTTCAATAAATTATTCAAGTAGCTGGTTAGTTTTGAATGAAGTAGTTACCTTCGCACACGCAATCTGATCATAAAACACATTGTAATGACATTTCAACTCAATCGGAATTATCCATAAGCTGTAGAGTATATAATATTGAGCATCGGTCTATGAAATGAGGGTTTAATGCGTGTGCGTAAAGTATCGTCCCAGATTAGCCTTTGCAGTCCACACAGGCTCATCAGGGAGGACACTTTCCGCTGTAACTGGATTTTTGCTTAAAAGAGACTTTCTTGAAACGATAAATATCGGAAAGTGCTGTTCCTGATTAGCATGTGCGGACTGCACAGGCTAGTCTGGGAAGACACTTAACGCACATGCATTAAGCCCCATTTTCACAGAGCGATGCTCAATAAGAATAATACACTTGACAGAAACCATTGAAGCATAGCCATTGAAATAAAATTACACACTTTCCACAGCGAATAACACAAAGCAAATACGGACAAGGTACAAATTGCAGGAAGGCAACGTTTCCAATTATTTCTTATAATAGAAGACCTAAAGCAATAATCTTCCAAAATGTGTTTACAAACATAAGCTGCACTTGGTATGTTATTTCTTTAATTTGCATCTATAACGCAATTATATTAACTATTGTATTTAGTTTGTGTACATCAAAAATTACATCATCGGGTTTTTTAGCAATTCCTGAAGGTTCATTTAAACTGAAGGCATTTGATCATTATGATAAATCCGCATTAGACGATGGGTTTAATTTATGTTATTGGCGTACTTTTGTTGAAATATCCCAGTTTTAATTGCATCTATTAATAGCATTACGTGAATCAATGCGTCTTCTAGTGGACTTTGCTGGGATGTGCAAGACTCTTTACCATATGAATAACAACGAGCAGTGAAACAAAAACACTGCGACACGGGAAATATATCCCAAACAGCTGTTACCTTAAAATCAAATTGATATGAAGAGTGTACATACAAACAAAACAAAAACACTGTGACACGGGGAATATATTCGAAACAGATGTTATAATAAAATAAAATAAAAAGAAACGATTTAATAAATGGTGCTTTCACGGAACTTTTGATTTGTTATTATGTTATATTACTTTTATTTGCTCATTCTATTCACATATTGTGAAAATGTTCATATTATAGCAATAAACGAAACGAAATAATGAAATACTTGTATAATTTCAAAAACCATACACACTCATGATGTATATGATCATTGTGAAAAAAGATGCTTTCTCCTATCATGTGTTGGTAGTAAATGAGATGATTAGTATGTTTATCTGTCCTCCTCTATAATTTATATATTATGAAGATATAAAAAAAAAAACAAAAAAAAAAACATAATTTTGAAGGTTAAGTAGCGAATTTAGATTTTAATAGCCATTGGTTTTTATTGCTATTGGTAACGTTAACATAGCAATATCACGCCACCATCAGCTCGATAAACAAATGATATGAGTCGCGCTCTGTGAAAAGGGGGTTAAATTCATGTGTGTAAACTGTCGTACCAGATTAGCATGTGCAGTCCGCAAAGGCTAATCAGAGACGATACCTTCCGCCCAAACTAGATTTTTTTTCTAAGAATAGACTTTCTTTAAACGAAAAAAAAACATGAAAGCGGAAAATGTCGTCCCTGATTAGCCTGTGCGGACTGCACAGGCTAATTTGGGACGACACTTAACGAACATGCATTAAACCCCTTTATCACAGACTGAGGCTCATAGTTAATTGTGTAAATCTTATATCGAATGATAACAGGTGCTTATTAGGTAAACAGGCTTTCAATGGATTATAGCATGTTAATATGTCAGTACACTAGTTCTCAATTTTTATCGTCACATGATGCAGAAATTATAACCAAGATATTAACCGCAAACCGCTACTTATGTGTTATAAATAAAATTGAGCCTCATTCTTTGAAAAGGGGGTTTAATGAATGTGCGTAAAGTGTCGTCCCAGAACTGGATTTTCGTCAAGTCAAGAAGAGTCTTCCTTTAAAGGGACTTGTTCACAGTTGATCAAAATGAGAATTTTTCAACTTTTTGTCACAGATTCAAGAAATATTCTCAAGCGTAGTGCGTTGTCCAGAAAGTCCATGGTTTGGGCTCCAATGGTACTGGAATTCGTATATTTGATTCACAACTTTGGAAATATAGATTGAAAACATATTTATTAAAAAAAAATGATAATAATAATGATGATTATAATGATAATAATATTAATATCAATAATAATAATAATAATAATAATAACAATAATAGTAATAATAATAATAATAATAATAATAATAATAATAATAATAATAATAATAATAATAATAATAATAATAATAATAATAATAATAATAATAATAATATTTGTTATGAAATCGTGGCGTATTTAGTGCCCCGTGTATTGAGTACAAGTTTTCCACAAATATCTTTTCACAAAAATTAGCTGCATTTCAAACATTTTCATAACTTTCCCAAAGGAGAGACCAGTAATAACGTGCATTGTTTTAATTTTAGCGCAATTATAAAACTCGGATTTAATGGAATATGACAGGGTTATATGTCGTGTTGGTAAGAATGAATTAATGTCAATTTAAGAGAACAAGTGTAGATTAATTGATGCAATATAATTTACGAGTAAAATTTTAAAATCAAAACGTATTCATTCTTTTAAATTTGCAGTCGTACAAGTTGCATAAACTTATTTCACGAACAATGACTACTATTATTTTTAACAATGAAGACAACAATGAAATGATTTGTGATTAGTAAGACTGTCATAATTGTCATATGTTAAACATTTTTATTTTCTTGTTATGTCAGTGTATAAAATCTATGCAAATTGTATCATTTTTCAGTCTAAGTCAAGTATGCCAATACCATGCTTTGATACTCAAAGTAAATAACTTCTTTCGTTTAATGTCAAAATTGTATTATTGTACCTAACTCTATGAAAGTGCTACTTCTTACGGGTTGAACACGATTTGCGGTTTGATTAAAATATATTTTGCGTCTCTTTCGATCCAATACATGTGTCAAGACCTTTCAACAATTGGACGCCACGTGCTTTGTTAATTAATTCTATATTACCTCGACAAAATCGTCTTATTAATACTACTACTTAATGTGCGACTGAAGCTTTAAACTCGCTTGACCCCGTTTTCATTATTGCAACACAAAGACTGCGCAGATGGTGGGCCTTCTTCATATGTGTAAAGGAAAACTCAAGCTGATCTTTATATTCAACATGTAGCTATTAATTTATGTATTACGAACGCATTTCCGTTTTCTATTGGCTCTTGTGAGATACATTGAACGGTGTACTTTTATGATATTGACTTTGTCGGTTAGTATATTCCTTAAATAAATGCAACCAGTAGTATTTGCAGACATTACAGCACAGAAGAAAAAACACATTCATTACGTTCAAAATTATGATCGGACCCACAAGGTCCAGACGGGCGGATATTGGGTATAACTACGGTGAATTTATGACTGCGGTTATTGACAAATAATATGTATTTGTCTCGCGTGGTTTATAATTAGTTGCAAATATGATGTATTGAGCACCTTAGGCAACGCACTATATACGGCAACAGTTGCAGACTGGTTTCCAGTGATACATATTTATTAAGATCATTAAGGTGCATCATTGAATTATTTTGCAAGTTGTTAATGTTTTCATTGTTAAACTCAATGACGTGCAACTCCAGATAAAAATATCATCTTGCATATTTGACTTTGTTTCATTTCACTTATGTCGTATTATTTGGTGATGGGTTATGAGTCAAATATGTATTATATATACGATTTTATAATGATGACACAAATAAGTGGATTTGGTTACTAATACCTCTTCAGTGGTATCAAGATGAGACTCAGTGTATTGATCGAATACTCGTTTGTTCAGCTTTAACCCTTTGAGCGCTGGAACCGGATTTTGAAGGCCTTTGCAAACAGTTTGGATCCAGATGAGACGCCACAGAACGTGGCGTCTCATCAGGATCCAAACTGTTTGCTATTCTGATAGTGGTCTTAGAAATTTTTTCGAAGAAAATGCAAATTTTAGAAATTCAGCAGATAACATTTTAGCAGACGACAAATTTCCCAGCATGCAAAGGGTTAAACTTAGTCAGTAATACTTTTAACATGGCATTTTTTTAATTGTTGATGTTGTAATAAAAGATAATAATAACAGAATAATAACCCCTACATTTTAACATGATACTATTGCACTGCAGTTGGTGTGGCTACACTGGTTCAATAAATAATTAGCCGGTTTGCGATTTCGATACCATTACTTTCCATACTTTTTACATGTGAAACATCACTTTGAATACAATAACAACACGATTAAAAAACGAACAAAGTAATATTGTATCACCACCTGAAGCAAATAACGCTGACACGACTACAATAACACACCATGCGGTGTTATGTACTTTACAAGTTCGTCTGCTCCAAAATTCTCTTATAACAGTGTAATAGGAAAGGCTAGATAACATTTAGACTTAACAAAAGTTACTTAAATAAAAATAAAAGCAGAATAGTTTATAAGAATTTGCCTTTGACGTTTATTGTCCAATTGCGTTCCGAAGTGAACAGCAAAACATAATTTCGTCTTTAAATATCTTCTTGTAAACATATTTTGCTATTCAAATCTTTCTAATTCGGTTTGAGGAACACAACACATTAACACCAAAGCAACAACAACATATTTAACGGAATTGCTTGAAGTATTTTAGAGTTAAATTTATTTTTCTTATTTACAATATTATTTGTTTCCCTGCAAAAGTAAATATTTAACAATCCCTATAGACGAAAATTGAGGTTGTAACCTTGTCGGATTAGAAAATAAAAGTATTGAACACTCATTAAACCATTGGTTCGTTATAAGTGCTTCTTCGCAAGAAATGTATTTACTTTCCCACCTTTACAGCCATAAAAATACAATACAGTTTGTTTAACAGCTCTTCAAACAGTGTATCCATTCATTGTATTTTAGATAAGCTCCATTCGATTGCTAATCAATATAAACGATTTGTATAATACCACACATGCGTATTTCCGAACTACATGAAAATGGGCTCATGCAAAGAATGAACTGTTAAATGCACATGCGTCTCGAACTTATGGACACATTATAAACAGCAATGTTGTTGATTACACAACTGTTCTATCTTGTATGGAAATGGTACTTTGATGATTGTTCTTCATGCCATTTTCTTTCAACTATCGTAGGACGAGTAATGCACATCCCATTGTGTGTTAATTCAGAATCATAAATAACAATGCATATATGCAATAAACTGAATCAAATGATATAACATTACGTTAAATTTTGAACCAACGGTTTCAGTCATGACAAGAAACTATCAGGGTTAAGGAAAAGGCCAACACTGCTACATTACTTGATTGATTCAAACTAAAAAAAAAACTGTATAAACATCCTTTGATGCGATGCAACATATTATATGAACAATTTAATAGCATTAAAGAGTATCGGATCCACATTAACTTATGTGCTTATATAAGGCCGGTAAGTACAGATAGATTTGTTGACAAACTACAAACGTCGGTGATTTTAATGGCATCGATACCAATAACATTGAGTCATACAAACACTTGATTGCTCTTAAAGTTGATGTGAAAGTACCAATGCCGATGACGTATGAAAAACTAAATGCATTAGCGGCTTTTAGAAAACCATTTTCGATTCCAATTCAACGGCCTGGCCTTGTCAACATCGCTTATAATTAATTTGTAACATACATGTTTCGTTCATTATAAACACTGCCCCCGTTAGTCAGCAAGGTGGGTATTATCAACTCTATGATGATAAACAATCATGGATCTAGAATAACAATAATGCATCCTTCTTCGCACATGTGCTATTGTATCCAATCTCATATCTTGTAATTTGATTACTGTTGATTACATTTCAATAGAATGCTCATGTTATTGAATACCAGACTATTGTGCATGAAATTGATTTAGCAGCCATGATATTGTGTCTGTTTTATTTCATTAAAATGTTTTCGGTTTCGGGTTTGAAGCAGCGAATTGTGAATTGGTTTTGCTCTAGATAGTTTATGAAACTATTTATGATTACTAAAAGTAATGTATAAATTATCATAGTATATCTTTAACTCGTAGATCTAGTCTTAAAAGCTTACATGATGTGAAAATCCCCTAAATTTTATTTTGATTAAACGTTGGTTGGGTGTACATAGTCCGTTGAGAATAGCTCTATTTTAAATATGTAACGTGTGTTTAAGTCTACGTTTGTTTACGAACAATATTTAGATTTTTTACCTAAATCACTTAGACACTATGTCACAAAGCGTCGAATTTCGAGTCTGCCACTTAAAATTCAAACTGAGAGATATGCTGGTCAAAATATATCACGAAACAAACGTTATTTCCTTTGTTGTAACGAATAAGATGTCGAAGATGAGTTTCATTCTGTTTGTAAATGTCCTTCATACGTTGATAATAGAAGAAACTATCTAAAGAAATGTTATAACATTAGGACTTTTGTTTATAAATTCCACCAATTGCTGAATAACACGACTAAATTTGAACGTATTAAGTTAGCCAAAATTGGTAAAAGAAGCTCTGATTTAAGAAATAATATTTAAAATGTTGTTAATTAACTTCAAATAGAAATCCTCTATATTTAACACGTATGTTACCTATCCTCTTCGTAATCGTGTACGATGCTGCTTATGTTTATTTTATTAATATGTTCATCTCTGCGACATAACTGTATGTGAAATATTTAGTGTTTTGACGATGTATACTGTGCAAGTGTGATTTTTTTGTCTTATCTTGTCTTGTCATAACTTTCAAATATCGGGTATAGCCTTTTTCAACGATTCGTCATGCTTTTGAAAATATGTATATACATGTACGTGTTTATCAGTTTAAGAACGTATCTGTTCAGCTAGCTGCTCGATCTTAATTAATTATACACTAGTATCAAAGAACAAAAGGTCTTTGATAGAAAATAGCATGATCCTAAAACGATCTTTAGTCAAGCCATGTGGTGTTTTAAAGTAATTACATTCTGGAATATATTTTATCAGTACGGTACACATACAGGTACTTTATGCACACTATTGCCAATACTTGTTTTGGAACTTCGTCAACATAATAAATTTCTAACAAGTTTAAATTGGTAAAGTTAAAAAAATATTTGGAATATTAGCTTTAACGAATATTTTTAGATGTTTAAATAAACATCAAACTGAGAATATGGATTTTTTTTTACAAAATAACAAAAAAGGGAAAGGAATATATAAGGAAACTATCAATTAAATAGTTTGTTCTTGATATATAACAAATAAAATGTACATGAAAATAAATTAAACCATGTGAAATGCATTGCTGTTTTTTTTAAATCTGCAAAATTATTCTACAAAAAAAGGAACAATGTTCGTTTTTTTTTGGAAAAAGAGGTAACAAATAAATGGTGATAAGAAATAGCTATGCACATGTTTTTATGACAACTTCAGGAACGTTCTTCCTTAATTTAAAGTGCAAACATATTAAACATTATTTATTTACACAAGTAAATTACATTGTAGTAGGTTTTTGGTCGCAATCCAGTCATTTCCCGTACCTCATCAGTTGATGGAAATTCACTTTTTTTTTAGTTATTTACAATTCTGGGCACATATGGTTCATTTCATTAGCGTCATCGCCTGAAATGTTTTTTATTTTTTATTTTTATAATTGACAAAAAAAATATAAGTGTATTGCATGACATCGCGTGAAATTCGAAACATGGCACATCTCATACACTATCGTAGATACAAATCTATACTTTTCAACGGTATTATTTTCAAATAATGATGGTTACATTAAGAAGAAAACTGTCTGATTAAGGGCAATTTTTTTTTATGAATACTCAATTTTCATGCTTATGTAACTGTAAAAATAACCTGACCATAACTTCATCGCTGACTATCAATAAGATATATGTCAACGTAATTAACTATTCTGTTAATTTTAATTTAATTAAATCAGTGGCAAATAAATTAGTGTCAAACGATACCGAGATGGGAACTATAGTAATACCATAAATACGGTGTCACAGATGGACATGTACATGTTTTTATTTGTTGTGTTCCCACGAATAAACAACTGGTTTCCACGATTTTGTAATAAATCGTGTCAACGACTTTGTAATAATTCGTTTCCACGACTTTGTATTTCGTTCTCACGATTATGCTAGGTTTACATCTGGCCACGATTACCACGATGTCCCCGATTCCAGAGCATCGTGGCGAACGTAACAGAGCGTGGAGTCAAATCGGGGTGATCGTGGGGGAGCGTAACGGAACGTGGTTGAATCGGGGACATCGTGGGCATCGGGACAGATTTTAAATCAGACTTAAATTTCACCACGATTGCCCCGATTCATTTTCTAATCGTGACAGAGCGTGGCCTTCGTAACAAAACGTAACGGAACGTACCGAAGCGTAACAGAACGTGGAGTACAATCGCAACAGATTCCAGAGCATCGTGGCGAACGTAACAGAGCGTGGAGTCGAATCGGGGTGATCGTGGGGGAGCGTAACGGAACGTGGTTCATTGTTGCGAATAATAAGCCTAAAGTGAATTATTTCTTGTTTAAATATCAAATCGTGACGTAAAACGTGGTCATTTGTCTCAAATCGTAGGTCAAATCGCAGGAGATCGCAACAAAGCGGCTTTGTCGTGGGAGATCTTAACAGGACGTAACGGAACGTGGTGGAGCGTGGAAGCCAATCGTGTTGATCGCAACAAAGCGTAACAGAACGTGATGCAAATCGTGGGCTCGATCGTAGCAAAGCGCAGTAGAGCGCAACAAAACGTGCTGATTTCGTAAGGAAGCGTAACAGAACGTGGAGTATACCATTTAATCGTAGAGCTCCCCGATTTTTTAGCCTCTGGCTAATCGGGGAGATCGTGGCCAGATGTAAACTTAGCATTAAGCAACACGTTTCAAGAACAATATAGCTGTGAATTTGTGTATCTTACATGTAGCATAAGTGTAATGATTGCATACGTACAAACGTTTTGTATTATACATGAGGTATTCTTCCTATACAACATACCAGAACACACCTTCTTCGTGTGCGAAAATACCTTGTCCACACATGAACAAAATAAAAGCTGTAAAAATGAACTCTATGACTGTCGATTGCATTAATTATGCACTATCTTGGTTTGTATCGCTTGTACGTGTACCGCCTTAGCACGGAATAGAACCATAAAACATGGTCTGTAACACCTCAAGTGTTAGTTCCCTCATTTATTGCATAGAATATTTATTTCCGATGTGCATTGTTCCTGTCAACACATTCAAGTATGCCCATGCAGGTCACCTAGTTAACGATTTTGATTAGTTTAATAACGTGATGCAGTTTTTTTTTTACTAACGCATATATGTAAACGTACACGCTGCATGCCATGAATTACATTACTGGTTGTTGTATCATTACACATATTATGTTAACAGTTTATGAATATATACATTTTCAAATAGATTTCATTACTACAATTTGACAGTTTATATATATAGTTTCAAATTAAATAAATCAACAAATACGTTTGAAAAGATCATAAATAATACGACAAAGTGAAACGATATTGTCCCAATTAAGAGTTAAATTGTGTTGACATTTGATAAACACTATTACGTATTTCTTGACTGCCCATTATGGATTATGCTTGTGTTTGCTTTGAAGTCCACAAACTGGGTTCGCCTACCATGGCATGCGGGTAAATACATCCCAAATCGATGGCATGCTCGTTCGCTTATCTGTGAAGTGGTTGCTAACAATATTAATAGATTCGCTAAACCTGCATCGCAATAACTCGACTGTGTATTGTTTTGTTATTTTTTAAGATTATACTTAACACGATAGTTTTGATGCAAATGTACGTACTCCGCCATTATTGTGACACGAGTCATATCGAATAAGGCCACAGGTTTACACTAGTTCTTTTCCAACAAAATGGTTCATCGAATGTAAATTAATTTTTGAGCGGCTTCGTTTAGTTTACAAATTGTTTATGCGATACTTGATTATGTTTATGCTCTGTTGTATACAATATATTCATGTAATTACAAAGCTAGGTTTCCGTTAAGGTTTGTGCTTGAAAAATAATCAAAGATTTATATATAACTATATTTATGAAAATAACAGAGGCCATGCAAATAACTGATTATACCCCCGATACACCGACTCCGTTCGAAGAACGTTCTGAAAAAATGTGCCTAACCGGGCTCGAACTGTGTGAGAACGGAGTGATCGAAGTAGCAACGTGTTACGAACTGTCTTCGAACTTTGTGGACGGCCTGGAACGGGGTTGAACGGGAGAGGTGATTCAGAACTTTGAGCCTACTCAAAATTTTCTTCCGATCATCCCGTTTTACAATTAAACGTAGTAACAACGTACTGGAAACGGAATGGACGTACTAAGAACGGATAGGTCGTATTAAGATCGGGTTAGGAACGTGCAAGAACGTAGTGCGATCGGACCAAAATTACCTGTACGATGCCACACCGATCGAGGCCTTTTCTAGTCCGTCCAATCCGTTCTCAGACAGACCGACCCCGTCCGCACTACGTCTCAAGTACGATCTTGTTTTTGTGTAAATAAATAGAAACTAAAAGATAAGTTCTTACAACGTTAGCAACACGTTCTATAAGTTGTCAGTAATTACTTAGTACGTTGTACTCGTTTTAAGGAGTTCGCAGTAGGCTCAAAGTACGTTGTACTCGTTCAATGCAGTTGTTACAACGTTCAAACCGTAAATACAATACGTTCAGACAATGTGCATATAAATAGAGGTCGTTGTCTCATTTGTGATATTAACGTACTAATAACGTAGTAAGACGGAGTGATAACTGCCTTTGAACGAGTTACCACTGCACAAAGAATAAAGAAGAACTGCGTGCGAACGTGATTTGAACTGGATAAAGACGGAATGGCAACGGGATAGGACGGGATAGGAACGAGCTGCACGTAGCGCGAACTGTGTATGAACGTCATTCAATCATATTGTAGATTTTTTTCTGACAAAAACTACACGTTCAATCAAGTTCACATCCCGTTCTGCATTTTCTTAAGAACGTGTTCGAACTGTCTAAGAACGTGCTTGGTGTATGGGCTCCATTAGATTTATAATATTGTATATTCGATTTGTTGTTTATAAAGATAAAACCACAAACAAATGTGTATTATTTTGTATTGACTTTATGTATTTCTATCAATCAATGTCAAATAAATCAAGGCGATAATTGCTTCATAATATCTGACATTAAATGATAAATAAGTGAATATAAAATATAAGAAGACGTGCCAAAAAAAATATAATCAGACCGTTTTTCCTTAAAGAAAAAAAATAAATTTGTCATATATTTTGAGTTTGAATGATTTTATAATGAATGTTGATGCCGATATGAGTATTCTGTTTGAACAAAGTTCAATAGTAAAATACAGTTGGTATTAAAACGCTAACTACTCAAAGTTTTCATGGCGAAACCAGGTTGAATTTAACCAATATTTCTACTGAAATATTGGATGATTCATATTATACCTTTTTAAATTCGTTTAATTGTTTGTCTATCTGTCACGTTCAATAATACGTTTATCTTGATTCTATATTTGAGGTAAATGCATACTTATTTTCAACGCTATAGTAATAGCAGAACAAATGTATTTATTTTATTTACTATTGTTAAAATCTTATTTAAATATGAGTTTGAATAGATAGGCACGTGTTACTTATGTATATCTTCACTGTAAAACAGTTAAACCGAAACACGTTATTGGTATTTATATATGCAATAACCGCCCATCAGCAGTTAGAATGAAAGCTGATAACAGATATGGATGAAGTGTGTCGAATCTTTGGTACTAACGTAAAGGACAAGATTGCTATCGTCTCAATTTCAATAAATTATTCAAGTAGCTGGTTAGTTTTGAATGAAGTAGTTACCTTCGCACACGCCATCAGATCATAAAACACATTGTGATGACATAACAACTCAATAAGCTGTAGAGTATATAATAGTGAGAATCGGTCTATGAAAAAAGTGTTTAATGCATGTGCGTAAAGTATCATCCCAGATTAGCCTGTGCAGTCCACACAGGCTCATCAGGGAGGACACTGTCCGCTGTAAATGGATTTTTGCTAAGAAGAGACTTTCTTGGAACGATAAATATGGGAAAGTGCTGTCCCTGATTAGCATGTGCGGACTGCAAAGGCTAGTCTGGGACTACAATTAACGCTCATGCATTAAACCCCATTTTCACAGAGCGACGCTGAATTAGAATAATACACTTGACAGAAACCATTAAAGCATAGCCATTGAAATAAAATTACACACTTTCTACAGCGAATAACACAAAGCAAATACGGACAAGGTAGAACTTGCAGGAAGACAGCGTTTCCAATTATTTCTAATGATAGAAGACCTTAAGTATTAATCTTCCAAAATGTGTTTACAAACATAAGCTGCACTCAATTGGCATGTTATTTCTTAGATTTGCATCTATAACGCAATTGTATTTACTATTGTATATAGTTTGTGTACATCAAAAAGTACACCATCGTTTTTTTTTAGCCATGCCTTGAAGGTTCATTTAAACTGAAGGCATTTAAGCATAATGATAGAGCCGCAATGACGCATTAGACGATGGGTTTAATTTATGTTATCGGTGAACTTTTGTTGAAATATCACAGCTTTAATTGCATCTAATAATAGCATTACGCGAATCAATGCGTCTTCTAGTGGAAGTGCAAGACTCTTTACCATATGAATAACAACGAGAGGTAAAACAAAAACACTGCGACACGGGAAATATAGTCCAAACAGATGTTTACATAAAATAAAATTGATATAAAGTGAAGGTTAATAAAAAAAACGAAACAATAAGATTGCGACACGGGAAATATATGCGAAACAGATGTTACCATAAAATAAAATAAAAAGAAACGATTTATTAAATGGTGCTTTCACGGAACATTTTGTTTGTAATTATGTATTTTCAACTTTTATTTGCTCATTCTATTCACCTATTGTAAAATGTTCATATTATTGCAATTAACGAAACGAAGTAATGAAATACTTGTATAATTTCAAAAACCATACACACTCATGATTTATATGATTATTGTGGAAAAATATGCTTTCTACTATCATGTTATGGTAGTAAATATGATTTATGTGTATCTGTCCTCCTCTTTAATTTATATATTATGAAGAAAAAAAACAAAAAAACAAAAGGAAACACCATTTTGAAGGTTAAGTAGCGAGTTGGCTATTATGGCTATTGGTAACGTTAACATAACAATATCCCGCCATCAGCTTGCCAACCAAAATGATATAGGCCGCGATCTGTGAAAAGGGGATTAAATGCATGTGTGTAAACTGTCGTCCCAGATTAAAATCTCCTCCGCGTATGTCCATTACTGACTTGAAACTGTTTTATCAATCCGTAGAAATCTAATTAAATACATCTTTCATTGGCATAAGTTCGAATGAAAGTAAATGATGTTTTTACCACCGATAAACCTAAAATCATTGGTGTGAATGGAGTATCGAATGTGTGCAGTACATGTACATGTACATATAGTCCGCAGGCAGAAAAGAATATCCACTGTGAGAAGTACATGTACATGTGAATTTAGTTTGGGAGCAGAATGGAAAAAAAAAACTATTGTGTGTATCACATTTTTATGTTATTTAGACTGGAGGCATCACAAGCTGTCGTGCTAAGAATGATTGATATTTAAGCGCTACCTAAACATTATTACTGTTAATTACTGTTATTATAACGATTTTAATGCGTTTGATTGCGTTCATGTTTTAATTCACCTGAGCACAACGTGCTCATGGTGAGCTATTGTGATCCCCTTTTGTCCGTCGTGCGTAGTTCAAATATGGTTCCGGTTGGATGAAAAATATGGCCGCCAGGAGGCGGGGCAGTTTTCCTTATAGGGCTATAGTAAAACATTGTTAACACTCTAGAAGTCACATTTATTGTCCAATCTTCATGAAACTTAGTCAGAATATTTGTACTAATAATTTCTTGGACGAGTTCGAAAATAGTTCCGGTTGGTTGAAAAACATGGCTGCCAGGGGGCGTGGCAGTTTTTTTTATATGGCTATAGTAAAACCTTGTTAACACTCTAGAAGTCACATTTTTAGTCCAATCTTCATGAAACTTGGTCGGAACATGTGTCCCAATAATATCTTGGACGAGTTAAAAAATGGTTCCGGTTGGATGGAAAACATGGCCGACAGGGGGCGGGGCAGTTTTCCTTAAATGGCTATAGTAAAACCTTGTTAACACTCTAGAAGTCACACTTATTATCCAATCGTCATGAAACTAAGTCAGAACACGTGTTCTCATGATATATTGGACGAGTTTGAAATTGGTTCTGGTCTGCTGAAAAACATGGCCACAAGGCGGCGGGGCAGTTTTATGGCTATAGTAAAACCTCTAGAAGTCACATTTTTGGTCCAATGCTCATGAAACTTGGTCAGAATATTTGCACTTATTATATCTGGGCTGAGTTCGAAAATGATTGCGATCCGTTGAACAACATGGCCTCCAGGGGGCGTGACAATTTTCCTAATATGGCTATAGTAAAACCTTGTTTACACTCTAGAAGTCACATTTATTATCCAATCTTTATGAAACTTGATCAGAACATTTGTTCTAACAATAGCTCGGCTGAGTTTGAAAATGGTTATGGTTCGTTGAAAAACATGGCTGCTGGGGGGGGGCGTGGCAGTTTTCCTTATATGGCTATAGTGAAAACTTGTTGACGCTATATTAGCCACATTTATTGATTAATCTTCATGAAACTTGGTCAGAACATTTGTCCCAATGAAATCTTGGCACAGTTTGAAACAGGGTCATATGAGCTTAAAAACTATGTCACTAGGTCAATCATAAAAAAACATGTTAAAAGTTACTTTTTTGGTCCAATCTTCATGAATCAGCGTGCATTTTTTTTCAGAATAGACTAGTTCCTTTGGCTCTCAGGTGAGCGCCTTAGGGCCCATGGTCCTCTTGTTTATTTTTTTTGTCGATGTTGTTAAACAAGATTTATGCACAAGCTTCGACGTAAAAAGGTATTTGTTTCAACTAACTCGACCCGATTGTGTTGGTTCCGGTCCTGTTTTGTATGGTGTTTTAGGTTCAGGTTTCGATTATTTCTTCTACAGTCATCATATTCGCTAAAATTACTTTAACTTTTTCATATAAAAAAACTATGTTGAATAGACATTTGGAAGATTCTGTCATTGAGCGTGTTTTTAAAGTAGCAAATAATTCGTGTTTCACGAGGAAGTTAAACTAAACATATGTTTTTCCGGTCTACCTTACCAATTTTGGCTGTCCTACCTACCTTCCCAATGTTGCGAGATTTTAGTTGAAAGAAACGACGTATTCTTTTGGCCTTTCGTAACGAACAACTTGCATGGACTGCTGCTTTGAAATAATGTATAATACATTGTATAAAACATTTTATCAGAATAGAGAAGATACCCTTTGTTGATACAAATGAAAATATAACTTGTAAATTTCGATGGGTTGTCTGTCATGGATTTTTAAAAGGTGTGCGTCATGAACTATAACAATGGAAAATACAAATGGTATACTTTAATTTGTTTTATATCCTGAATGAATAAAACGTGAAATTTAAATAAAACTATCACTTGTCTACGTCTGCCTGTATATGACGTACTTCATGTTTTGGAATAGAGTGCAATTAAACTTTGATTTGGTATAGTTTAATAAACTCAATGTTATAAATCATCACGTGATGTTTATTAAGAATGTATTGTTAGTCACATGCTGGTGACACAAAGTCTTCGATTGAAGCATGCAATCGTGTATATTAAGATTTGGTATGGTTTAATATACTAAATGTTATAAATCATCACGTGATGTTTATTTAGAAACTATTGTGAGTCACATGCTGGTGACACAAAGTCTTCGATTGAAGCATGCAATCGGGTAAATATCATATAATGCAAGCACCAGAATATACGGAAAAAGTACACTACTTGCTCTTTACAATACATGTATGTTAAATCGAATTTGACATTTTATTCTTTGAAACGTGAGATGTTTTAATACACACTCTGCAGTGGACGATTAATTCAAGCATCAGTCAATCAGATCGTGTGTCACAAATCCTTAGATTTATTTATACACGTGTACTTGCATTATTTACTCATTGTTGCCATCGCCATAATCTTAATACTTTGCGATCAGCGTGTGTGCGAACTGTGTGCGAACTGATGGAAATATAGAAAGTTTCAGATTGTGAACCTCATTGCAAACCAGATGTTTTCAAGAAATATGCACACTTGCGAATGAATCATTTGCTATTGACACGTATAACCAGCATAATGAATACATTATTACGTGTAGTTCAGGTCAATATAGTCAATCAATGTCAAGTATACACTCAATATTGCTTGTGAGTTAATATATACCAGGTCACGTTCGGAATATATGGTAGCAAGTTGAACATTCGACTAATTTGTCTTAGAGAAAGCATGATCGTCATATAATATATATTGATTATTGTTGTTCATTTTGTTAAGTTATAGTCATAGATAGCATTACCGAACGCGTGGCCTGATTTGAACGTGTCGATGTCAATCTTATTGGTTTTGTCAGCGTCACATAAAATCGTCGCAAAAAATAATAAAACAAATTGGATATATATTTTACATAACAACGAAGTTCCAATCTTATTCATACAACTCTCGTCGATTCCGCTATTTTCAACGATGAGAATACTAGCAACGACGCTAGACCTCAGCTCTCCAGATGAAGTCCAAATGATGTGACACCAGCGGAACATGGCGGCTATGCATAGGAAATAGCTTTCAATGGTAAACTGAGGGCCGTATGTATGCCTCCAGCGCGCGACCCTCTAATGAAAGCAAATGAGGTGTTCAACAATATTGAGGCAATGGCTATTGAAATCTCGGTATTGATGCAAGGTGATTAACTGCGTATTGGTCGGCTTCACAATATGGCAATGAAATAATAAAGTTTCAATATATTTAAGGAGTTGAGAGGCTAATTTTTATAAATTGTTTACCCATGAAATTAAAGAACACATAACACACATAAAAGAAAAAAATAATTTATTTTATTTTAGAAAATTAAATCCGATAGTCATTATGATCTTATTTATATCACTTTATCGCCTATTAAAATTTGGAAGGACGATGTTTGTTTCAACATATACTATATTGGACATTTTTCATACAGGTTGCCAACTAATGTTAAACGATTCAATAGTGCTCTCCCTGTATTCTGTGCATAATCGTGTTACTCCGGACGATCATGATTTGTTAGTACGTAAACCTATATGTCGTTATATCGCATACATAAATTTAATATAGTAACTGTTAACGAAACTGATAAAAATGGATTTCCGATTCAGGTACCTTTGGTTCTTATACAAACAAAATTCCACTGGTTGACTGCGAATATGCTGGGAAATCGCTTTGGATAGTTGTCGTCTATGCATTTCCTAGAAGTGTTCTTTCCGCTTTGTGTTGTTTAGAACAAATAAGTGTCGGGCATACTAAAATGCTAACCGTTTATTATAAAACGAACTGATAAAGGCAATAGTTTTATACCCAAAGTATGTCGCAGATAAAACACAATGTATCTTTGAGAAACATATTTGTCAATCCTCAGAAGCTGTGTACCTTTAACCACAGATTGTTCTGAAGGCCAAGTGGACCATTCAACTTATCGACTATTGCACATGTTTTAAGATTTGAGATCTTCTTGAAAGATTCTTTATTTTCAATAACACTTGTGTTTTGTTAAATATTTGTTTAACCGTTTGACCTTTGACCTTATTGTACAAGACCGTAGTTTAGCTTAATTGCCTATTACTTAAAGCATTAATTTATACCGAGTAAAATAATCGTTAGTGCGCAAGCTAAAGATTTGATCATCAACATAATTCAAGTATTCATCTTCTAGTAACTGTCATATAAAGGTATAATATCTGTTTGCATACGAAACAATTAAAAAGCTTTCTCGGCCTACCAGTAAAACGATACCAATGCCGATGGATTCTATTGGCCCATTGAAAACCTCTTCTCGACCTAATTTCCAAAGGGATTTTTCACGAGAGCACAACAGAGGCCCTGAAGATGTCTTTAACCTGCATGTTACATAATTGTTGTCTATTTACTTAAGGTCCCCAATCGATTAGAACTCACCGGCATTATCAGCAAACCGTGGCTTGATTTGTAGAAGGAGGTATTGATTATAATGTATTCAAGGTAATATTCTAAAGCGCAGTGCGTTGTCCAGAATGTCCATGAGTTTAGGCTACAATGGTATTACGTAATTGTAATTCGTATATTTAATTCATGCTATTGAAAGGTGAGATTTAAATATTTAATAATAATAATATTAGTTTTTTTTTAATCGTTACATATTAACATATTAATATATAAACGTATGCAATATATCATGTTCTTGTTCCATTACGAATTATATTTTTTTACAAACACCAGACGTTTCTTACGTCTGGGACGTAATGGGAATAATGTCACGGACAAATGAATGAGGGTATTTACATAAGGGACCGTGCGATTACTATTTGTTGTGAAAACATGCCTGATTTACTGTTCCGTATATTGATTAGACGTTTTCCGCAAATATCTTTTCACAAAAATAAGCAACCTTGCAAACATGTTCATAACATCCCCAAAGGTGAGAGCAGTAATAATGTGCCTTGTTTTAATGTTAGCTCAACCATGACACTCGGATTTAATGGATAATGTCAAGGTAATATGTGATGTTGTATGAATTAATTAATGTCGATGTAAGAGAACTAATGTAGATTAATTGATGTAATATATACTAAAGGAATTTTAAACTAAAACTATAAGATACCAAGTAAAGACGTATTCATTATTTCAAATTTGCATTTGTACTAGTTGCATACACTTATTACACTTACAATTTTTACTTCGAGTGTTAACAATTAAGACAAAAATTTAATGATTTGTGATTAATAAGACCGTCTTTATTTATATACATTTCACATTTTTTTTTCTAGTTGTATCAGTGTAATTAATCAATGCAAATTGTATCCTATTTCAGTCTTAGTCAAGTATGCAAATACCATGCTTTGATAGTCAAAGTAAATAACTTCTTAAGTTAAATGTCAAAACTGTTTTATTGTGCCTAACTCTATGATTGTACTAATTCTTACGGGTTCAATACAATTCGTGGCTTTATTTTAATACATTTTGCGACTCCTTCGATCCCATCCATGTGTCAAGACCTTATGTTCAACAATCGTCCGCCACGTGCTTTGTTAATTAATTCTTTATTACCTCGACAAAATCGTCTTATAAATACTAATTAACGTGTGAGTGAAAACTCGCTTGACCCCGGTTTCATTATTGCAACACAAAGACTGCGCAGATGGTGGCCCTTCTTCATATCTGTAAAGGCACACTTAAGTCGATCTTTATATTCAACATGCAGCTATCAATGTATGTATTCTGAACGCATTTCCCTGTTCTATGGGCTCTTATGAGGTACATTGAACTGTGTACTTTTATGATAATATTGGCTTTGTCGAAACATAAACATGTTAAATGAAACCTGATATATACTTGAACACTCGCATTATTAATTAGACTTAATAGCTAATGCATAAACAGCTCTTAGAGTTATAGTTAATTTGACGGAATCATGACTTAACTATTTTTTATATTTTTTTTCTGTGATGGGTGACATCAGGTCTCGTTCTTGAAGCTTATTTCAATTTACGAAAATTGCATATAATAATATTGTAGGTATAATAATGTTTATGATATGTACAGCTTAATAATTTAAGCCGCAATATTTTACATGCCGTATACTTATAGGATCTTGCATGAGTGGTCGTTTTGTATTGAATGTATTAAACAAGTCATATAAATAAAGATTAAAACGAGGCTTGCCGAGTTTTTATCTTTATTTAGACGACGAGTTTAATGAATTCAATACAAAATGACCACGAATCTAAGATTCTATTTATAATATGACCAACAGATTTTCTTTTTGTTTTATGCTCTTTACACCGTTTATTCACATTGTAAAAGAGTTTAACTGAAGAAATTCGCTGGAATAATGACTTCATTTCGTCAAAAAGTGACGTCATTTCACAGTTATAGAACTAGTGTAAAAACACCCGTGTAATAAAAAAAATGAGCATTACGTTATTTCACCCCTGAAGCGTAGGTCATGTTATAAACGTAATAAATATATACAGTGAATAGTAAGATCCACAGTATGACTAGTGTTTATGGCAAGTACTTAACCTTCTAACTTTTGCTCAAAATTTATATTCAAGTACTACATACAAATACTATATGAAAAATGAAATAAAAACATAGGGTCACCGGCCTTGTTTTGATTTTATTCACCATTTTATAACATGTACTTTTCCATTAAATCTGAAAATCTCTAATTGCATAAAAATGATTAATAACCTATGAAATTGGCAACATATTGATATTATATAAGATAATATATATCATATACCATTTAATTAAACCACAAACTACCAAAAAATGGAGAACACAAGTTAAATTTTAAGAAATTTTAATTTTTATAATTTTTATGTCACCCAAAAAAACGTATTTTTTTTACTATTTTAACACAAAAATGGAAGTTAAAAAAGTTCTATCTAATAACTTTTTGCGAAACTGCTCAAATATGTTCATCTACGTATTGTTATCATAAAACAAAAATAAAAAAGGGGGGTCACCGCACTTTTAACAGAGATTTTTTTGTTCAACTATCCCTACCGTCTATGTCAAATTTCCTAAAATACAGCAATTAGGCGAAACCCAAGTACCGGTACACAGACTGTTATGCATAAACATTATAGATTGTTTACAATCTTAATTGGGATCACAACGGCTTACTAAAACACAGCACTAATACAATATTTAATCACAAACATAAGACCATACAGTATCAAACTCGACCTTAATCCTCCATAACAGGGACTTGTTGACAGATTTCGGCATGTTTTGGAGTTTGTGATTAAATGCTTTAAATTTATTAATGTAAACAACAGGACTAAAGAGCTCCAGGAAAAAAACAAGAGTGAAATAAAAGAAAGAAAAAAAGAATAAAAAAAAGTTTACCGCACCTGGGATCGAACCACTGAGTACCTATTATGAACCTACTCGGTCATAAATGTGTGATGATTCTGATAACAAAACTATTGGGTTGTGATAATAGCATCGGTGTTGCCATAAATATATTCTCGGTTAAATAAACTGCCGCAACACCCCTTAATATACAATAAGGATCTTTATTGCGCGCACAAACTAAGATACCGTATAAAGGCAAAGTCACAGATATTCGTAATATTGCCATATGAATCATTAAAGGATGATAATGATAAATGATGATGTTAACACACGATTTCTGTGTGTATATTTACAGCTAATTAAGCCATTAAAAATGCGATTACACGCTAGCCGAAATGAATGATCAATTAGTAAACCAATTTAGACACTGCTTTTACCTCCCACGCTTTCTAACTGAAATTGTTTTTATTAGACAGTGAAAGCGTTTCAGTTGAAAAAATAACAGTTGTACGTGCATCTATTTACTTGACCTGTTCCTGTTATGTTTGATGAATCAATGTTGAAGGGTGGCACACAATGCAAGAACGACGCCATTTTGTAACAATGACAATGCACTGTATACAAAATATAAATAAGTATACAAATATAAACATAGTAATAACTTCGCCTGCACCAGCAGGAAAGAAATCATAGCTTATCACGTAACGAACAGGAAATTATATATTCATAAGTACCGTATTCTACTATATGGTTTGTACTATTTTAATTTGCTTTATTATGGTTTGTTTTTGCAGGTTGTCCCAAAACTGTGTATGAAGCACACATATTTAAACTGTTAGCGGTTAGAATATTCCTTGAATAAATGCAAACATCAGTATTTGCAGAAATAAAACGCTGAAGACAGACCACATTCATTATGTTCATTTATCTGTGGACCCACAAGGTCCAGACGGGCGGATATTGTGTATAACTAAGGTTAATTTATGACTGAAGTTATTGACAAACATTATTCATTTGTCTTGCGTGTGGTTTATAATAAGTTGCATAGATGATGTATTGGAGTCCAGGTTTTTTCAGCTTTAAATATGGTTTCAGGCATACTTGTTTTTACATGTGATTTTTAATTTTTGATTTTGTAGTAAACGATAATAAAAACAAAATAATAACCCATACATTTGAACATGCTACAATGGTTTAATAAATAACCAGCCGGTTTGCAATTCCGATACCATTACTTCCATACTTTTTACCCGTGAAACATAACGTTGAATACAATAACAACACGATTAAAAAACAAACAAAGTAATATTTTATGACCACCTGAAGCAAATAACGCTGACACAACTACAATAACCCACCATGCGGTGTTATGTACTTTACAAGTTATTCACTTCGTCAGCTGCAAAAGTCTCTTATAACACTGAAATATGAAAGGCTAGATAAACACTTATCAATTAAATAGGTCATACGATAACACTAAGACTTTATATTGTTTCTTGAATAAAAAAAAAGAAAAGTGTATAGATCAAACACAGTAATATTGTATCACCACCCGAAGCAAATAACGCTGACACGACTACAATAACACACCATGCGGTGTAATGTACTTTACAAGTTATTCACTTCGTCAGCTGCAAAAGTCTTTTATAACACTGTAATATGAAAGGCTAGATAAACACTTATCAATTTAATAGGTCATACTGTAACATTAAGTTTCTTAAATACAAAAAAAGAAAATGTTATAGGTATTTGTATTTGACGTGTATTGCCCAAGTGCGTTTCGAAGTGAACAGCAAACTATAATTCCGTCTTTAAATATCTTTTTGTAAACTCTTTTTGCTATTTAAATTTTTCTTATTCGGTTTGAAAAACACAAAATATTATCACCAAAACAATAAACACATATTTAACGGATTTGGTTGTATTTCAGTGTTAAAAAAATGACCTGAACACGTTCGATTCGGATTGACAGTGTTATTTTTTTCAGTGCAAACGTTAATATTAAACAATCCCTATCGATGAAAATTGATTTTGAAACCTTGTTGGATGAGAAAATTCAAGTTTTGAACAATCATTAAACAATTGGTTCGTAAAAAGGGCCGGTGAGTGCTTTTTCAAAAGAAATGTATTTACTTTTCCACCTTTACAGCCGTAACAATACAATACAAGTTGTGTATCAGCTCTTGAAGCAGTGGATCCATTTGTTGTATTTAAGATAAGTTGCATTCAATTGCCAATCAATGGAAACGATTTGTTTAATACCACACATGCGTATTTCAGTAGAAAATTAAGAATGGCTCATGCAACGAATTAATTGTTTAATTCACATGCGCCTCGAACTTATTAACACAATCTGTTTCAACAGCAAGGTAGTGGATTACGCAAATGTTCTGTGCTGTATGGAAATGGTAATTTGATGTTTGTTCTTCATGCCATTTTCTTTCTATCAACTATCTTAAGCAAGGTACAATACTTAAGAGAACTTCACATCCCGCTGTGTATCAATTCAGCATCAAATATAATAATGCATACATGTCATAAATTTAATCAAATGATTACGTTAAAGTTCGCATCAACGATTTCAGTCATGGCAAGACATGATGAGGGTAAATCAAAACTGCAACACCGCAACACTACTTGATTCATTTGATTCAAATAAAAATACTACATGTTTATCCTTTGCTGTGATGCATAATGTTATATTAACAATTAAATAACATTTAACAGTAAGGGTTCCACCGAAACTTGTTTGCACATACAAGGCCGGAAAGTACCGGAAGATTTGTAAAACAAAAACAAACACACGCCTGTTGCTTTAATGGCATCGATACCAATAACATAGAAAAATACAAACACTTGATTGCTTTAAAAGTTGATGGGAAAGTACCAATGCCGATGACGTATGAAAACCGAAATGCATTAGTGGCTTTAAGAAAAACATTTTCGATTCCAATTCAACTGCCTGGCCTTGTCAACATCGCTTATAATTTAAGGGAAATAGATTCCAGCTTCAAACCATGTTAACATACTCAACCACGCAGATTTGTGCGATATTTCACGATATTTTACGACGTGTGCTTGCAATTGGAACATTCACCCTGTGATTTTCATTGGCCAATATCCGTTGCACGTTACAACACTCTCAAGTGTCACGCGCATCGATTCTGCGCAGGTTGCACTGTTGAACGCGTTTGTTCTCTGGTGACAGAATTGTACAACTTCTTGATTAGCGCTCATCGCAAAATTGTGACAGTTGGTGACACTCTTTTTTTTTTAGACGCGATTCTCAAAATCCCTTTGGAATATAAAGTAATTAAAGTTGTGATCGTATATTGAGGAATCTTACGGTCTCATAGTCCAGGAAATTTCTGGATTCGGATATAATTTTAAATTTTACCATTAAGGTAATACACACGTTGGAAATATTTTAAAACTGCTTATATTATCTTTATGAACCAATATCGTAAAATGTGCTGTTGTTTGTGTCGTAATCTATTGAAATGCACAAACACTGTTATAAATTTTATTATAGATATACCAGTTCTTCTTTTTAATATGTTTTTGTATTAAATTTCATTCTATATAATGTTCTTATGACATGAGTGCTGTTTGTAGTATATGTTTGAATCTCTGTTATGAGTATATCGATATTTTTGATTTTTTTTTTATTGAAATTAAGAACACAATTTAATTAACTAACATCATTAATGCTTCGTATAGGCGGCATCACAATTAAGTTATAAATTAGGGGTTCCAAAACAGGTATGTACGGAAATATTGTTTTTGTATTAGCAATAATATTTTTATTAATCACATGTACTACTTTTCCATGTGCTTGTATGAATGTAAAGTTTTGGTATTTCCTATGTTTTATTTTGCCAGACTTAATGATATATGAATAAATAATATGAATTGTATAAGTCCCTAACCGGTTTCACCTGAGGATACAATAGGTTTACCCACCTAAAAAAAACATTACTCAAATATTACATAATATATTATCACGAAACAGTGTATTCATAATTAAAGAGCTGACATGCATATGTATGACTGAATATTTTTGTAGAGGTATAATGTCGCATGACTGTCTTTAAAAATGGAATTACACTAAATACTTCAAATACTCAAAACGTACAAAAGACATGAAACTTCGTGTTCACATGAATTGAAATGCGTGGAAATACTTCAAATACTCAAAACGTACAAAAGACATATAACTTTGTGTACACATGAATAACAATGCGGGGAAATACTTCAAATACTCAAAACGTACTAAAGACATGAAACTTCGTGTACACATGAATAGCAATGCGGGGTTTATGCACTCTAGTGTTTTATATGATGTCACATGTCTGGTGAATTTTTAACAAAACGAATCGTCATACTGCTGCCCCAAATGGACGCTGAATTTAATAATGATACATAGCACATTTTAAGTGAAATATAAAAAGTATAATGCACACTATTTTTAATTAATAGTACTTTAATACACCGGTGGAGAACGCCCGTGATTCTCTTAATTCATCAAATCAACTTTGCATATGTTAATGTCGCGGAACACTTCATTTATATGTGGACAAACAAACGACCATCCTATAAACTTAAAAATATATGGATTTGTTTGATTTATGTATTCATACATTATTATATTCGTAGTTTGTACGTGTTTTACAACGTGTCTGAAACACACAAAGTATGTTATAACAATACCTCTTAAACGGACTTCTTTACGGATGTTCGTTTTTCAAAGTAATGAAATGAATTTACTTACAAAATTAAGACATTTTGAATTGTTTAAACTAATAACAAAAACACGCACATGGCTAAATAAAAAATGCCTTCCTCTGGGTTCGAACCTGGGATCTTCAGGAGCAAACGCTAACGCGCTACCACTCCTCCATTCAGTCTTTTAAATTAAAGGTTATTCAAAAGCTTTCTTTTATCTTAGATACGTTTTTGCAAAAGTATCGCTTAAATGCGTAAAAAACAATTAATGATTTTTGCGATATCGGTTGATGTAACGGTACGTTAAATGCATGTTAAATTCACACGAAACCTTACAACATCCAATGACATTCAAAATCACGGTACGGTACAAAACTTTATTAAACAGGAACAATTAAACCACAGAAAAACTTGATCACATATACACCACACATGCAACAGATCATCACCAAAAGATATTTTGAATACAAAACGTAACGGTACAACACTTAATAATAAAAATGTTACGGTATGAAAAACAATGGCATTTAAAACTCATACGGAAATTGAGAATAAATTAAAACAAAATACAATTGGTTATTTTGCATAAGTTGAGACATTTTCAATTAGTAACATGCATGTTTCATTCATTAAGAACTATGCCCCTGTACTCAGCAAGGTGTGTATTGTCAATTCTATGATGATAAACAATCAGAGGTCTAGAATAACAATAATGCATCCTTCCTCGCACATGTGCTATTGTATCCAATCTCATATCTGGTAATTTGATTACTGTTGATTACATTTTAATAGAATGATCATGTTATTGAATCCCTGACTATTATGCATGAAATTGATTTAGCAGCCATGATATTGTGTCTGTTTTATTTCATTAAAATGTTTTCGGTTTCGGGTTTGAAGCAGCGAATTGTTAATTGGTTTCGCTCAAGATAGTTTATGTAACTATTTATGATGATTTTAAGTAATGTATAAATTATCATTAGTATATCTTTAACTCGTAGATCTACTCTTAAAAGATTAAATGATGTCAAATTCTCCTTTATATTATTATGATTAAACATTGGTTGGGTGTACACAAACCGGTGAGAATAGATCTATTCTAAATATGTACCGTGTGTTTAAGTCTATGTTTGTTTACGAAAATTATTTAGATTTATTACCTTAATCACAAAGACACTATGTCACAAAGCTTCGAAATTCGAGTCTGCTACTAAGAATTCAAACTGAATGATACGCTGGTCAAAATATACCACGAAACAAACGTTATTGCCTTTGTTGTATGAATTAGATTTCGAAGATGAGTTTCATTTTGTTTGTAAATGTCCTTTATGCGTTGATATTAGAAGAAACTTTCTAAAGAATTGTTATAACATTAGGCCTTTTGTTTATAAATTCCACCAATTGCTGAATAACACGACTAAATTATAACGTACTAAGTTAGCCAAATGTGTGAAAGAAGCTCGGATTTTAAGAAATAATGTTTATAATGTTGTTACTTAACTTCAAATAGTAATCCGCCATGTATAACAAGTATTTTATCTATTCTTTTCGTAATCGTATACGATGCTGCTTATGTTTATTTTATTAATATGTTTATCTCTGTGACATAATTGTATGTGAAATATTTAGTGTTTTGACGATGTATACTGTGCAAGTTTGAATTTTTTGTCTTTTCTTGTCTTGTCATAACTTTTAAATATCGGGTATAGCCTTTATAAACAATTATTATTGCTTTTGAAAATGTGTTAATGCTCGTTTATCGGTTTAAGAACGTATCTGTTTAGCTCGATGCCCCATCTTAATTAATTATACACTACTATCAAAGAACAAAGGGTCTTTGATAGAAAATGGCATGATCCTGTAACGATCTTCCTTCAAGCCATGTGGTGTTTTAACGTAATTACATTCTGGAATATATTTCATCAGTACATTACACATAAAGGTCCTTACATGCACACCATTGCACATCCTCGTTTTGGAACTTCGTTAACATAATGTTAACAACAAATCAATTTCAAACAAGTTGAAATTGGGAAATTTTAAAAGATAATTCTCACTTAAATTATTACAAATATCCCGAAATGTCAAAATAGATCTCCAATTGATACTATTCATTTTTTACAGAATAATTTAAAAAAAAGGAATATATTACTAAACTATAATTTTTTGTCTTGATATAAAACAAATAAAATGTACTTGAACATTAACAAAATCATGTGAAAGTAATTGATGCTTTTTAATCTGCAAAATAGTTCTACAAGAAAAAAGACCAATGTTCGTTTTTCGTGAAAAGAGGCAAAATAAATTGGTGATGAGAAATCTAGCTATTCAACTGATTTTATGGCAACTTATGGAACGTTATTCCTAAATTGAAAGTGCAAAAACATTAAACATAATTTATTTATACGAGTACTAGGTGAGTGGTTGTAATCATTTACATCTTTTTAGTAATTTACATTTCTGGGCACATATGGTTCATTTCATTAGCGTCATCGCCTGACATGTTTTTTTTATGATTGACAAAAAATAATAGCGTATTGCATGAAATCGTGTGAAATATGAAACAACAGATAGTTTAATGGCACATCTTACACAGTATCATAGATACAAATGCTCCTTTCAACTTTATTATTTTCAAGTAACGATTGTTGCATTAAGAAGAAAACTGTCTGATTAAGGACAACGTTTGTTTATGAATACACAATCATAACGCTACAGTAACTGTAAAAATAACCTGCATATAATGTCATCGCTGACAATCAATGTTATTTATGTCATCGTAATTAACTAGTATGTTCATAATTTATTTAATTAAATCAGTGACCAATGAATTAGTATCACGCGATACCAGGGTGGGAATCATAATACCATAAATACGGTGGCACAGATTGCCATGTACTTGTTTTTTATTTACATGTATTTCGTTCCCACGAATAAGCAACTGGTTTCCACGGCTTTGTTATAAATCGTTTGAATGACTTTGTATTTCGTTCTCACGATTAAGCAACACGTTTCAAGAACAATATAGCTGTGAATGTGTGTATCATACATGTAGCTTAAGTGTAATGATTGCATACGTACATACGTTTTGTATTATAAATGAGGTATTCTTCCTATACAACATACCAGAACACACCTTCTTCGTGTGGGAAAATACCTTGTCCACACATGAACAAGATAAAAGCTGTAAAACTGAACTGTTTGACTGTCGATTGCATTAATTATGCACTATCTTGGTTTGTATCGCTTGTACGTGTACCACCTAAGCACGGAATAGAACCATAAAACATGGTCTGAAACACCTCAAGTGTTAGTCCTCTCATTTATTGCATAGAATATTTATTTCCGATGTGCATTGTTCCTGTGAACCCATTCAAGTAAACCCATGCAGGTTTCTTAATTTACGAGTTTAATTAGTTTAATGAAGTTATGCAGTTGTTTACTAACACAGATAAATGTAAACGTACACTATGCATGTCATGAGTTACATAACTGGTTGTTGTATTATTACAAATATTATGTTAACAGTGTATGAACATATAAATTGTCAAATAGATTTCAATGTTATAATTTGATTGTTTATATATTATATCAAAGTAAAGTAATTTACAACACGGAACATTTAACAATAACACACAGTTAGGCGATATTGCGCCAATAAATAGTTAAATTGTGTTGACATTTGATATACATGTTTAGTATTTCTTGACAGTCCATTATGGATTTTGTTTGTGTTTGCTTTGAAGTCCACGAACTGGGTTCGCCTGCCATGACATGCTGGTAAATACAGCGTTTATCGATGTCATGCTCGTTCGCTTATCTGTGAAGTGGATGCTAACAATATTAATTGATTCGCGTTCTGAGAAAACTGGGCATAATGCATGTGCTTAAATTGTCGTCCCAGATTAGCCTGTGCAGTCCGCACAGGCTTATCAGGGACGACGCTTTCCACCTAAACTCGATTTTCGCTACGAAGATGCTTTTTTACACGAATAATGTCATAAGCGGAAAGTGTCGTCCCTGATTAGCCTGTGTGGACTGCACCGGCTTATCTTGAACGACACTTTACGCACATGCATTATGCCTAGTTTTCTCATACTTAGTTTTGAATGAAGTTGTTACTATCTCACACGCCATCAGATCATAAACCACATTGTGATTACATTACAACTCCAATAGATCATAAAACACATGGTGATGACATTACAACTCCATTAGATCATAAAACACATTGTGATGACATAACAACTCCATTAGATCATGAAACACATTGTGATGACATTACAACTCCATCAGATAATAAAACACATTGTGATGACATTACAACTCCATTAGATCATAACACAGATTGTGATGACATTACAACTCCGTAAGATCATAAAACACATCGTGATGACATTACAACTCCATCAGATCATAAAACACATTGTGATGACATTACAACTCCTTCAGATCATAAGACACATTGTTATGACATTACAACTCCATCAGATAATAAAACGCATTGTGATGACATTACAACCCAATTAGATCATGAAACACATCGTGATGACATTACAACTCCATCAGATCATAAAACACATCGTGATGACATTACAACTCCATCGGCTTTTGCCATAAGCTGTAAAGTATATAATAAGAATTCATTCATTCATAGTTTATAGGCAATCCGGCATTGTGCCTTTGGCAACATATATACAACAGAAATATGGCCAAGACAGGGAATCATGCAATATAACATATTTAAGATAAACATACATGAAAAAAAAACGTGTGCATAATAACAAATAACATGTAAGACTATGTTATACATGCATGTGTGTAAACATGCAATTATACAGCAGCTAAACGATTTACTTTCTTAGATCTAAGTTTAAAAGTTTCTAACAAAATTTTGAAATACTTTTGAGCTTTAGAACACTTGTGCAAGACATCAAAACAATACACTTGACAGAAACCATTGAAGCATCGCCATTGAAATAAAATTACACAATTCACACAGCGAATAACACAAAGCAAATACGGACAAGGTGGAAATTGCAGGGGTTAAACTTACACAATAATTTCTTAAGATAGAAGAACTAAAATAAGCTGCACTTGGTATAATATTGCTAAGATTTGCATCTATAACGCAATTATAATAACTATTTTATTAAGTTTGTGTACATCACAAATTACATAATCGGTTTTTAAGCAATGCTTTGAAGGTTGATTTAAAAAGGATTTTTTTCACAGATTTTCTTATTTGGGAAAACAATTCATGTAATATGTTAACTAATAAGGCAATACTGGTTTGAATTGTTTTATCTTACAACAACAGCAAGAACAAAAGGTTCAGTAACAAATATTGCCTCCTCCCAGTTCGAACCCGGGTCCTTTGCAAGCAAAAGCCAGAGCGCTACATTTGCGCAACCCGAACTTTCATACTGAAAAAAGGAATTATCAACTATATGTATCTATCAAACTTATTTTCCAAATCATCGAGACAAATCCTTACAAACGCTTTATTCTTTTCCGATTTTGAAAGACAAAGATACATTAATAAACCAATTCTGTTTACATTTTTTTAGTCAGGAGCGTTATTTCACTTGCTTAAACATAATGTATACATTCTTTTTTTAATCTATGACAATTATTATTTTATCAAACTGTGAACAAGTCCCTTTAAACTGAAGCCATTAGAGTAGAATGATAAATCCGCAATGACACATTAGCCGATGGGTTTACTTGATGTGTTTGTGTACTTTTGTTGAAATATCACAGCTTTAATCGCATCTATGTATAGCATTACGTGAATCAATGCGTCTTCTAGTGGACTTAGTTGTGAGGTGCCTTATAATATCGGCGTCCAATTGAAACACAAAGATTTGAAATAACGATGTAACTTGCGATTTTTTTTTCATAATTTGACACTCTTTAACAAAGAAATTGCAACGATAAATGAACCAATAACATTGCGACACGGGCAATATATTCCAAACAGCTGTTACCATAAAATTAAATTGATATGACATGTGTAAATAAAAAAACGAAACAAAAAATATTGCGACACGGGAAATATATTCGAAACAGATGTAACCATACAATAAAATAAAAAGAAACGATTTAATAAATGCTGCTTTCACGGAACATTTTGTTTGATATTACGTTATATAAACTTTTATTAGCTGATTTTATTCACATATTGTGAAAATGTGCATATTATAGCACGAAACATAATACACTAAACGAAGTAATGAAGTACTTGTATCATTTCAAATTCCATACACACTCATGATTTATATGATTATTGTGAAAAAATCTGCTATCTCCTATCATGTGTTTGTAGTAAATGTGATGATTAGTATGTTTATCTGTCCTCCTCTGTAAGAAAAACATTATAAAAAAAAAAAAAAACCTTACTTGAAGGTTAAGTAGCGAATTTAGATTTTAATAGCCATTGGTTTTTATGGCTGTTGGCAACGTAAACATAGCAATCTCACGCCACCATCATCTTGCCAACCAAATGATATGTGCCGCGCTCTGTGAAAAGGGGGTTTAATGCATGTGTGTAAAATGTCGTCCCAGATTAGCATGTGCAGTCCGCACAGGCTAATCAGAGACGATACTTTCCGCCTAAACTAGATTTTTGCTAAGAAGAGACTTTCTTTAAACGAAAAAAAAATCATAAAAGCGAAAAGTTTCGTCCCTGATAAGCCTGTGAGGACTGCACGTGCTAGTTTTGGACGACACTTAACGCACGTGCATTAAACCCCTTTTCACAGACTGAGACTCATATTTAATTGTGTTAATCTTGTATCGAAAGATAACAGGTGGTTATTAGGTAAACAGGCTTTCAATGGCTTATAGCATGTTAATATGCCAGTACACTAGTGCTCAAATTGTATCGTCACATGATGCACGAGATATAACCAAGATATTAACCGCAAACCGCTACTAATGTGTTATAAATACAATTGAGCCTCGTTCTGTGAAAAGGGGGTTTAATGAATGTGCGTAAAGTGTCGTCCCAGATGAGCATGTGTAGTCCGCACAGGCTAAACGACACTTTCCACCTGAACAGGATTTTCCCCAAGAAGAGTCTTCCTTTAAACGAAAAATACAATAAAAGTGGAAAGTGTCGTCGATGATTAGCCTGTGCGGACTGCACATGCTTATCTGGGATGGCACTTTACGCACATGCATTAAACCCCTTTTCACAGAGCGCGGCTCAAATGTTATACGGTTATTAACATGTTTTACTTTCCAGATCGAGTCGTAAAGTATCTTATGATTTACTTACATTATTATTGAGTCGCAGTATTCGACCATATGTTAATCATAAAATCATCGAAAATGTTTAAAACACGTTTAAGCCATTTATAATATAAGGTTTTAAACTAGCTTTTTGAACATCATCGTCAATATTTTAGATATTCTGAATAATTACATCTATTTAGTCATTAAAATGTAACCGTAATAGTGTTATTGTTTTCTTTGGTGTTTCTTTTCATCTATCCGCGAATTTCCAATATGTAGATCCAAAAATCTTGTTTATTTTCTTCACTTTTCTATGTTTCTTTTTTTTCAGAAATGTTCAGTCACGTGACTCCGGCGTAACCAAGACTTCACCCACGTGAGCGGTGACGTCATGCGTGTCCACAATGCGCAGCTTTGCATGTGACGCACATGCGGCTAGAATTGTTGTCGGGTTACTGACTCTCACATTTGAAATTCATCAAATTAAAAGTAAGCATATTTTAAAACCTTATTTAAATTGAGAAACCTTAACAAAACGTATTTATTTAAATGATATCTTGTATTGAAACTATTTGTAATTGTATTAAGTAACATTTGCGTCAACATCATGAAGAATTGTTAATATCTTTAGAAAGTTAACATTTGGAATATTTCCAAATACAAAGGGAACAAACAATGAACGTAACACGTGCGGTCGATATAAGTTTTTTGCATTCTTCATTTGTTAATTTTGGTAATTTTAGATTTATTGGACTGTTGAAAGACTTAAGCAACAATTAAACTCGATGTTATGTTTCTTGAGTTATGTTTCCCAAATGTCAAACTAATGAAAGTTAATAAGCGAATATTGTTTCCGGGAATGTTCCTGTCACGTATGAGGCCTTTATATGAACCCGTTAGGAATTGATATTTGGAAATTATTTTTATGATATTCAATTAGTGGCGTTTTTTGCTTTCTGAAACACAACAACGAAATCCCTGGGGCGCGTAATTTATTATTGTTGCACAAGTGTTTTAAGTAATATATTTTTTATGTATAATAATAATTAAAAAGTGGCGCTAAGGAACACCGCGTTTATGTTCGTCTCAGGAATATGTTTGCATAGCATACTTGGAACAAATTTATTTGGCGATGTGTTTTGAAAGACAGTCACAATTTAGTATAAAAATTAGACTTAGATAAGTTTTAAGATTATTTGTTGTGTCACAAACGACATGCGTTACCTAACGGTAAAGAAATATGTAGTGTATGTCGATTGTACAACTAGTGTAATATGAAACTACAGACAACTTTTGACGTTACTATTCGTTTTCCTATTACGACATTTGTATAACGACAATTAATACTGATTTCTTTGCAGTTGGAAAATGAGTAGTAAACAAATGTATAAACATATATTTTAATTACCTTCTGTAATTTGAGAAAAAGATACATATTTCCCAAAGCCATCACATAACAACACACACAAAACTTCGACGAATCGCTGATTGTTTCGACAATGGGTTACTCATTTGTCTGAACATAACTGTCACAAAACAAAATGCATTATTGATTCCACAAATGTTCTTGCTTTTCACCAATAAAAGGTGTTTTGTACTAAACAACGTGGAACCATTAAACATAATTTACAGAATGATAGTATGTAGTTTTTTGAACACAAATCTGTTGGAACGATATTTGTCTGAAGTAGACCCGGGAATTGTGCTATTAATTCTCGTATTCATAGAGGAAACAGACTCTTTCGAAAGGATTTATGAATTATGAAACTTTGAACCTTTTAACAAGATGAAAGACTCATTTGAAAACGATAATAAATAGTGAATGCTGTTTATTTTACCAGAGGTATCTGTTTGCAATTTAACATCATTAAATAGTCATTGTTTAAAATAAAACACAAACAAATAGTATTAACTTTTCTAAGGATCTTAATTAATATTTATGTATAGTCATAACAAATAACTCAAGTATGCAAAGACGCTTTACGGTTTATTAACCGTATTTTTAATGTTCTTCTGTTCTCTAATTGCATGCAATTGAACTGTTAATTATCAATGATTCAATTGTGCGTTTAGGCCATTACAAATTGATCTGTTTTTGGTCGGAATTCTGCCACAAACCTTTGGAGCGAGTGATTGCAATGAAAATATTTGTATTCAAGTTTCGATATAATCAGATGCGAGAGGCATGCGCCGAATAATAAACTTCATTGTGTACATGAGTCTCGCTCTGTGAAAATGGGGTTTAATGCATGTGCGTAAAATGTCGTTCCAGATTAGCCTGTGCTATCCACACAGGTGCGGAAAGTTTCGTCCCAGATTAGCCTGTGCTGTTCGCACAGGCTAACCAGGGACGAAACTTTCCGCTTGTATGATAAGGAACACCGCGTTTATTTTAGGTGCGGCAAATCCGACGAAAATCTTATGAACCTGTTTGACCTTGCTTAAATTTAACGAAACAAAATGTCATAGCCGCTTATTACGGAATCCGGATAGTGCCATCTATAATCTCGCCCTTCTTTCATCAAGGGCGACACACGACACTCGAAGCGATACACGATATTTTGCGCGACAGTCGCGGCGACGCACGATATTTTGCGCGACAGTCGCGGCGACGCACGATATTTTGCGCGACAGTCGCCGCGACGCACGATATATTTAACACGAAATATCGCCCTTGTACGACAGTCGCCATTTTATATGCGATATCTCGCCCTTTGAACACGACCGTCGCCCTTTGATCACGACCGTCGCCCTTTATGAACGCGACCGTCGCCCTTTTATATGCGATAGCTCGCCCTTTGAACACGACCGTCGCCCTTTGAACAAGACCGTCGCCCTTTTAGAACGCGACCGTCGCCCTTTTATATGCGAGATATCGCATATAAGAGGGCGACGGTCGCGTTCATAAAGGGCGACGGTCGTGTTTAAAGGGCGAGATATTGCATATAAAAAGGCGTCGGTCGCGTTCATAAAGGCGACGGCCGTGTTCAAAGGGCGACGGTCGTGTTCAAAGGGCGAAATATCGCATATAAAAGGGCGATTGTCGCACAAGGACGATATTTCGTGTTAAATATATCGTGCGTTGCCGCGACTGTCGCGCAAAATATCGTGCGTCGCCGCGACTGTCGCGCAAAATATCGTGCGTCGCCCCGACTGTCGCGCAAAATATCGTGTATCGTGTGTCGCCCTTGATGAAAGAAGGGCGAGGTAATAAATGGCACTATCCGGATTTCGTAGCTTATCGTTATACGTTATAGGAAAAAGCCAAGAGAAATGTCATGCAACTTATGACTTCATCTAGTCATCGCCTTTCCATTATGACCTCATTATAGCTGTCATTAACTCAATCGTAAAAACTTAAATATTCTTAGAACTGTAATAAATGAATACATGTTACAGCGTATTAAGTACCATATTCGTACGTTACCTGTGAGGAACTATAATGGGTGTTTATGACAGTTATTAAAACAATAAAGGCACGAACCATGAATCAAACACGGTAACGAATGTGTTCACCACAGTTTTGTAATTCAATAATATAATACTATGTTTACGTCTCTAAGTGCAACATTTCTTTGAAATATATGAGTCGTGTTCTGAGAAAACTGGGCATTATGCTTGTGCGTAAATTGTCATCCCAGATTAGCCTGTGCAACCCGCCTTAACTGGATTTTCGCTAAGAAGAGACATCATTTAAACGAAAAATTCCATAAAAGCTGAAATTGTCGTCCCTGATTAGCCTGTGCGGACTGCACAGGCTAATCCGGGATGACAATTTACGCACATGCATTTTGTCCAGTTTTCTCAGAACGCGACACATATATATTAATGTTATATTCATGTCAAAATGAGTAGCACATAGGGCATATGAAATATAATCAATACTCGAACCGTTCTGTTGTAAAACTTTGATGCTTTCGATTGTTTCTCATCAAATACCAAAAAGAAAACCTGTATCGAATGGTGTCCAATGTAAATATATTGCAAATTATTCCATGATAACAAAATAACATAGATATTGTTTAACCAAAACAAACTATCTTGTTACAATATCAGTATACTGCATAAAGAAGTGATATGAGTCGCGCTCTGTGAAAAGGGGGTTTAATGCATGTGCGTAAAGTATCCGCCCAGATTAGCCTATGCTGTCCGCACAGAGGGTCGACACTTTCCGCTGTTTGTGTATTTTGCTTTGAATGAAGGCTCTTCTTGATGAAAAGTTTTTTTCTTTTGTTTCTTGGAAATAATTTAGTGTTAAATTATGTAGTAAACATCCACTAGTAATAATAACAGATTGTATAACATTTTCAGTTATAAACATCAACCGGCTATTCCGCACAGGCTAATCATGGACCACACTTTCCGCCTTGACTTACTTTTCGTTTAGAAGTGACTTCCTTTAAAGACCCATTACTACTCAAAATCAACGTAACTTTTGTACAATATTTCGTAAAATAAAGTTAAACAATTAAAAATCAGTGTTCCTTATAGCAAAACCTAAAATGTCAACGCCAAAATTTTAAAACAAGATGTGTTCTGGTAACATAGATGTTTGTAGATATAAAATGCTTGTTTTTAATTTTTCGTGTCACAAACAATTCCATTTTAATTTTCCGCGACGATATCTATCCATACGACACATGAACACTAACATGGTACCATTTTAGTGTTCGTATGTCGTATGAATAGATATCAATGCGGGAAATTAAAATGGAATTTAATGTGACACGAACAATTAAAAACAAGCATTTTGTATCTACAAACATCTATGTTACCAGAACACCTCTGGTTTTGAAATTTCGGCTATTGCTACAAAGAACATTGTTTTTTCATTTGTAACTTTATTTTACGAAATACTTTACGAAATTTCCGTTGATTTTTGAGTATTTATGGGTCTTTTTATTAATAATTCCAAAAAAGCAAAATGTGTCGTCTCTGATAAGCCTCTTTACGCACACAAATTAAGCCCGAAACGTATTTTTTTCACACTGTAATGGTATGTGGTATAAACAAGCCGATTGTAAATTCATATTATGTATTTATGTAATCTTTATTTTATGATAGAACTGTTTATTATGTTACACATAGGAATATACATACTTTAGTTGAGTACAGACACGTGTTTGTGAATAGTTATCTCACAATTTAATGATAATTAGGTATACTCCTATACGTATATATATTTATACAACGCCATCGGTAACACAATTGGAATGTGTTTTGGATTTTAAGTTCATGCACACATTCTGCATAGCGATTAGTAAGAATCATTATGCAGATCTAATCATGTTATCGGAACGTTTGTAATTTTCGTATGTTGGTGCAATACTTAACTAGTAACTTTGAATGCATAAGCATATTCATTAATTAAAGATAAGTGACTTTTAATTCGTAGACCCTTTGCAAGCATACTATAGCTCACACCAAAATGCATGACATTTGAACGGCGTCATGCGAAAATGGGGTTATCCCATATTTGTTCAGCGTAACTCTAGACAAGCCTGCGCAATAGCGCAGTCTGGTAAAGATATACCATGTCCGCTATTAAGTCCAGCAATGTTTCGTGGTCTCGTTAGCGGACAGGCTCGATCCTGACCAGACTGCGAATGTGCGAATGTGTGTGTCTTCATTTTTATCGAGTGCACCGGGATTGTCTCCCATATGGCCATCGCCCCCAGAAGACGTGTTAGTTGGTTACGGGGGATAGTGCAAGATACAGGAGACACCCCGTTCCAGAGGTGACCCTGGGTCTTTTAGTGCCCGGTGTATAGCACCTAGTACACTGCACCTCGGTTTAACGTCTCATGCGAAGGACGAGTTAGTAGGTTAGGTGCAGCGGGGGATCGAACCAGCGATCTCTGGATTGTGAAGCCAGTGTGTTACCACTAGACCACGGATCCGCTACTTCTGTGCGAATGTGCAGTCCGGTCCGCATATTATACGACCCAGTTTCGCATGACGCGTTTCATTTCATTTCTTCCGGATATTGTTTTGAATGTCAAAGCAATGACTGTTAATGAGTTTGAAATTTAGGGGGAAATATTAGCTACAAATTCCAGCAGATGTGAGCTACTGATTATGCAACCACTGGGACTTCATCGTCATAAAGACATTCTGAATAATGAGGCATCTGTTGTCTTTCCCAGTCTTTCAATTAAACCCACTTACAATGAGTGAACATCCTTAAACTTATGTGAGTTTTAGCTAACATAGGTCCGTATTCACCAACCAATCGTAAGACTTAAAGCCCCATTAAATCTAGGAAAATTTCGTTCAATACTTCATCAAATAAAGTAACCCAATAAAAAAAACAGTGTTCCTGATAGCAATAGCCAAAATCTCAACACCAGATGTGGTCTGGTAACATTGATGTTTGTTGATACAAAATGCTCGTTTTTAATTTTTCGTGTCACACAAAAAATCCATTTTAATTTCCCGCGACGATATCTATTCATACGAAACATGAACACTAACATTGTACCATATGGAACAATAGTCATCGTCAAAAAACAAAGTTTCAATAAAATGGTCGGAGCACATACAAAACCGTGTAAATAAGTTCGTCGTGCATGTTAACGTATTTGATGCATTCGAAAAAGTATTAAAAAGGCAGTTTCCGCTGTTCCACAGTTTCATAGTTTGGAATATGTTTCTTGAGAAGAGGTGTTCATTCAGCGCGCTACAATCTTATTGGGACTTGGTCATTAAATCTGTCTCAGTTAAATCTCGGGCGAATTTGAAACTGGGTCATGTGATGTCAAATACTGGGTCACTATTTCGAATTGAAGACAACCTGAACAGTCTACAGAAAAGAAATTCCAATTTTCATTAAACTTAGTTATTTGTCCGAATGATATCTCTTACTTGTTTGAAAAAAATTAGCAGTTTTATTTATAAGTATGTTGTGAAACCGTGTTAAGCCGACCTGAATAGCATAGCTTCTTGCGGTCTCAGGAGAGCGCCTTAGGGTTTGGCTCTCTTACTAAGCTATATGAAAGTTAAGGGCTCTATTGCAGCTTCAGCCACCTCATGAATAATTCATACCTTGTGGATAATGATGTGTGACTGCTTTTGTATTCATTTTCCTTCATTTCAACTGCATAATCCTTTAATTGTTAACGCATTTACTGACCTTACAGTAGGAAATTTAAACAATATTTTTTGTTCATGTGGAAAGGAGGAGGGGGCACCTATTTATCGGAGACTGTTTTGACAGTGAATATTTTGAAACTTAGATACTTAAATAAAAAAACAACGTCTTCGACACACTTATGATCAAACAGAAGCGCAGATGTCAATCATATTTGGATTAGACTATAATATCACCCAATCAATGAGTTTTGACAACACGTTCGTAGTTGTTAAGCATTTTACAAAAGCGTGTACGTGCATTTTGTTTGTGATTTTGCTAATAGAAAGTGGAACTGTTTGTTGTTTGTGACTTTAAATGAAAGATCATAATTAAACAAAAGCTGGGATAGAGTTTACATTTTTCATGACAATTTCCGGTTTTGACTTTTTCATTCTCATACCGTACATCGTCGAAGTAAACAGATATTACCCATAAAAATCATTATTAATTTCCGTACAAAACTTCGAATTCTGGTTAGCAGAGAGAGTCGAGAAATGTGTATACAATCATGTGTATACATTGTTATAACTTAATATATTTATGCATACTATCTAAACGTTAGAAGGTCTTCTTTTTTTTCTTTAAACAAGTCTATGCATTGAACAGACATAACATTATTAAATATGGCTTTGTTGAATTTTTTCATTTATTTTTTAACATCTGAAAGTAGACTATACAATTGATTTATTGAAATTGAAACGAATAGATTCGATGAAAGCTGAGAAGTGTTCAATGTTTTTTTTTAAATAATAAAAATTTCGCTTCATATGCAGCCGAAACATTGCTTATTGTTTTCCGATTTGCAGTAAATAAAAATATACTGTATCGCATCGGTTGTCGTGTTTCGTTGATTAACAGTGTCTTTATTGAGTAGTGTCGAATGTATTGATCATCCATAATGTATGCCAACATCCACACTTATCATACAAGTACGTGTACGTGAAAGTAATGTGAGAGTTCTGTATTTGCGCTATTTCAGTAAAATATTTTCGTAAATAGCTATTAATTCATGCGTGATTTCTTTGTGATCTCACTGGTCCTATCAGCGAACATTGGCATATCTGTTTTTCGTTTATAAACATTTTTTAATAATTAAGTTATACACGAGAAATATGATAGGTTATAATTGGTTTGCACTATTGACCATACTATTATATTTAATAGTGAATTAACGTGTAGTATTTTTTCTATTTTGCCTTAAGGGCCAGTTTAAATTCAGATACATATCATTTAAAGGAAACTTTTAGATGCTTTATTTCGTTTTCAGTCATTTGGCATATAAGCTTATGCAAACACATGTACATGCAGTTCGTGTTGCGTTCAAATCCCTAATCGAACCATGGAAACTAAAACCTTCTACGTGTAATCAACAACATCCGTGAAATAATATCAGCTTCAACATATAAGACCCTTCAGCTTCGAGCTAAACAATGGGGCCACATTCGCAGTCAGGATGTTTTCATCATATCTATTGTAGTCAGAGCCAGAGTTTTGATTATTTAATGGAGCTTTTATTTCACCCGCTGCACGAACATTGTCAGGAGTTTTTTTCTTAACAATGCCATCTAGCGACCGTTCCTCGTAGCGGCAGTTGTGTAATTAATCATTATGTGTATGACCGGAACTATTAAGACTTTGTCGAGGGCGGAACGAAATTGTCGTCTGTATTCGAATTATTCAATCGACTTCGTACATGACTTGAATGTAAAAACTAATTTCATATACACGTGACAACTGCAAGGTAAACGTCGGTGTATCAGTTGCTGTATATTTTTTCGTAATAATAAAATACAATCTCATACACACACTGAGTAATGCCATTTTTGGTTTTTGGTTTGACATATTGACGCATTGTAGCATCACATAGTGCTGGTTGAGATTTATATTTGTTGTTTGATTACCTTATTATATTGTGAATATATAAGCTGTACGATGCGCACGGATCTTATCAATTTAAATGCGCCTCGCTCTGTGTAAAGGAGGTTGAATGCATGTGCGTAAAGTGTCGTCCCAGTTTAGCCTGTGCAGTCCGCACAGTCTAATCAGGGACGGCACTTCCCGCCTAAACTGAATTTTTGTCAAGAAGAAACTTCTTTCAAACGCGAAATACACTAAACGCGGAAAGTGTCGTCCCTGATTAGCCTTTGCGGACTGCACAGGGTAATCTGGTACGACACTTAACGCACTTGCATTAAACTCTATTTTCATAGAGCGCGACTTAAATACATTTTGCATCGAAGTACATTCCTCATTGAAGAGGTAAAACTTGTAAACAACTGATGTATGCATTGTATATATTTTCGGTACTGTGTTACGTGATTGAATTGATTTTTTAGATCATACACTATGCATTGAAATGGTCCCTTTAAATGCAGTTTCATCAATGGCATTCCTTATTGAAGAGGAACAAATAAAACACAACTTAATGCGCTACAAAAACAACATATATAAGCAGTAAAAAGAGTATAATGAGGAAACATATACCGATCAGTACAATTTCACCTACAGACAATTGCATTTCTAAACCAAATAACTTATATAAAATAATATAATCAAGATACTACTGATGAAGGCTTTGATCGAAACATGTTCAGTATTTTAGACATTAAAATTAACAAAAAATAACGCGTTTGTACGTTACATTTTATTTAATTAAAACCAGAAAACGTAATTTTCGTGTAATGACAAACACGTCATTTATAATATAGCAGCTTATAAGAATGCGACACATTTAGAACCTCCTTGTTACTGAGACACAGAGCTGATTAAACATTTGATTTGCTTCATAAAAGAGCAAAAAGATCAACTTCCACAGCGTTGCGCTTAATTTGTTCAGTACAAAATTGGAACAAAAACAACAGCATGTGTTTCCGCGAATCCTAATAAGGGCATTAGGCCTCGAACTTTCTAATCTGGATTCCTTTATTTCCTTAGGAACGTTTTAAAAAAGGCAGGTTACGTGTCGTTATTGTGTGAGCTCACCGAGTTGACTTCATGACTCCATCAGGAGTAATTGCGTTAAAACTTGAAATGTAATTAGATTTGCGAGACGGGAGAACGAAGGATCAGCGCGGTAATTAAAATTTAAGCACCAGAGAATTTTCTTTTTTTCTCTCTCGATTTCTTTGAACAACTGGGCGTACAGATGCCGTGAACCCCTTTTGTTCCATGCTATTAGCTATGACACACTAGCACTTTTTGCGTTAATAGTGTTTCTTCAAAGCGAGTATATACGGTAATGCATTTTTTTAACTCTTTAAGCGCTGGAACCGAATTTTAAAAGCCTTTGCCAACAGTTTGGATCCAGATGAGACGCCACAGAACGTGGCGTCTCACCAGGATCCAAACTGTTTGCTATTCTGATAGTATTCTTTGAAAACAAATCGAAGAAAATGCTAATTTTAGAAATTCAGCAGTCAACATTTTAGCAGACGACAAATTTCCCAGCATGCAAAGGGTTAAGAGATGAAAGGGTGATAATAATAACCGATAACAAGTCATGAAGACTTTTGCCAGAACATCAGCGATAAAAAAAGATCTATTGGTTGAATGTTGACTTCGTTTATGTAGTCGAAGGCTCATATATATGCAAGAGACATGCACCCATAAATTCCCACTATTCTGTGCAAGATAATAAAGTTTCGTTTGTTTTTAATTGAAAATTCGTTATCAATACACTCATGAGTCATGACTCAATCTTCAATCACACACTACAGAAAACAATGAAATTGTATTAAGCAAAAAACTAAGTCTGTGTTAGAATTGATCGCAGTGATACGATGATAACATCACGCTTTTATTTAATATGAGCCTCGCTCTGTGAAAAGGGGATGTTATACATGTGCGTACAGTGCCGTTCCGGATTAGCCTGTGCAGTCCGCACAGGCCAATCAGGGACGACACTTTCCGCTTTAATTGCATTTTTCGCTTGAAGGAACACTCTTCTTGACAAAAATCCAAGTTAGGCGGCAAGTGTCGTCTCTGATTAGCCTGTGCGAGGCTCATCTGTTTATACTTGTATTACAGGTCAGACCAGGGGCAATTCCGATGACGAGCTACGGGGTCCTATTTTTCTGTCGGAGCCCCCAGAACACGTGATAATACCGAACACTCAGGGGACAATAATCCATTGCAGCGTGTATGGAAACCCCGCCCCATTGGTCACGTGGGTTACAGAAGAAGGAGCTGAGGTATCTAATGTGTTCGTGCAACATATCATGTAATATATCTGTATAGAGAAAACAAAGCATTATTATTTTCAACACCTTATATAGATTTAGTTTAAATTGAGCCTAGTGGGATTATAATATACATTCAAATATGGTTCACGTCCGTAACAACTGAAAAGTATTGACACAAATGTCAATGTTCCAAATTTAATTAGAGCTGTTTTAGTTTTACTTTAGATAAAAAGCATACAAGCGCGTGTAATAGGCTTAACAGTTAGGAGCCTTGCGTGTTATTGTACGTGTTACCTTTCAAAGATACATATGCCATTTAGGTGCAAAAGGGTTTTACAGTGATAAGACTTACGAAACCTTTAAGTTCATGTTTAAAAACACGCATACGTTACGACAAGTACGTCCATTATATGCCGGTGATGAAGGAATAACGTGGACCAGCGTTGTGTTTAAGCCGCTCTCACTAAATATTTACAAAAAATGAAAGCGGTCGTGTATATCTAGGCTTAATAGCTTGGTGAAGAGCCGCCGTAGCGCGTAGTTGGATGACTATGTCATTAGGCTCCTCGACAGAACCCAGACCCCCCGGATTGAGCATGTCCCTGGGAATTTACTGCATTCTCGAACGACACTTTTATGACAACATGCCTTCCAATGCTATTAAAACGCTGTTATTGGTCACGAAACCTTTAATTTTAATTTTAAACAGAAATGCAGTTGCTCTCTAATATACTCGTGTGTATTCGTTGATGTTTTCCATAGTGTTTTGCGGTGAACTGTCATGTAGTTAAAATGATGTGAAAACAATTTGAATGATAGCTTTATGCTATTGTAGTTCTTTTATTACATGCGCAGCCAATACAAATAATCACACGGACAATATAAATGCAAACATTCATCAATCAAACCGATGTCGTTTTCAGAAATGCAGTATTCAGATATGTAAATCATACGTTTTTGGTATTTGTAACGGTATTGTCATTCTTTCTGTACGGAAATCACGATTTGTTGTATAAACATATCGTCATTTTCCATATTATCAAATGCCAGTGTTTAATCCGCCGTAAAAACATAATTAAAAAAATATATGCCATAAAGTAAAAAGGCAGTTTTGTGCAGTGGAAATAAAGACCAATCATCATCAAGATATATGAGATATTTCATTAAGAGGGATAAAAAAACGCCACGAGAATGACAAGCAATTTGCCATGATCATTAGAATGGAGCCCATCGCTTTCAATAGTGCCTGTAATCATAGCATTTAATGTTCAAACTCTGAGAGAACAGCCCTAAATCATAATGCGCCTTAAAATTCTGAGGCAATATTTGAACATTAACAGCGTCAAACTTTGTCCCCTGAGGTTAAAGAACAATATACGACAGAACTGATCGACGAGCGAATTGATGTGATTGATAAAATACGTTCATGACATTTCACACAGTTTCTGTCACATTTATATTTATATAAGTTGAAAATGCACAAAGTTAAGAAGTGGTGCCGTCTTATTGACGTGTTTAATTGTGTATTTCCCTTTCACGTGTATTCCCAACAACCATGTTTTGATTGGATGAGTAAACTCAGGTGAGTGGAAACTCTCATATTCTGAGTTGAGCTTATAACCTGAGAACGTTCTTGATACAAAGACTTTGGGATGTTATGCTTTAACTATTGTCATCCGCAGATATGTTGCTCTTTTGGAATGCCGTCGGTTCACAACATTTGCAAGGGTTCCCTATGGTATGCTCTTGTTCATTACTTCAAACCATGCATTACTTTGTTCGGTTTCGTTATAACGATAAAACACTTCACATGCTCTTTATAAAACCATTAAGTGATAAAGATTGCAATATTATTGTAATTCATCAATATACTATGAAAATGCATTAATTATGTGTTTGTGCAACATACCATGAAATATGATACAAAATACAAAACACTAAGCATGATTATTTTATCAACACTTCAAAAAGATTATTTTTTTAAATTGAACCCAGTGTGATTATACTATACATTAAAAATGGGTTCACGTCCGTACCAACTGAAAAGTATTGACACACATCTCATTCAATATGTACAAAAAATGACTGTTTCTTATGGACAGTCTACTGTCCAAAATACAAACAACACGCAATGAAGTCGGTAAAATGATACAAATTGGGTGGTTATTAAACGTAGATCTGTAGCCTGTGTGCACGCCATAGCTTTTGAGGCCCTTCGGGCAAGTCTACTACGTCCGAACAGACGCGCGCGGCGACAAAATGTATTCCAATCGCACAAAGCGCTTTCGAACATATACAATACAAACAAAATAGTTGTCGGTGAAATCCACGTTCTTCCATACGTAATGATGCTCTTTTTAAATGCATTAATTTTGTTTCGCTGGACTGGGAATCAAATGTGTGTGCGTGTTGATATCTGAAAGCGGTCGTGTTTATCTATGCTTAATAGCTAGGTGATGAGCCGCCGTAGAACGTAGTTGGATGACTTTGCCATAAGGCACATCAAAACAACACAGACCACCCTGATAGAGCACTTTCCTGGGATTTTCCTGCATTTTCAAACGACACTTGTATGACCGTATGCCTCCCGATGCTATTAAAATGCTGTTATTGGTCACGAAACCTTTAATTTCAATTTTAAACAGAAATGCAGTTGCCCTATGATAGACTTGCGTGCATTCGTTGATGTATTCCATAGTGCTATGCGGTGAACTTTCATGTTGTAAAAATGATGATAGCTTTATGCTTTTGTAGTTCTTTTATTACATGCTTAGCCAATACAAACATTCACACGGACAATATAAATGCTAGCATTTATAAATCAAACCGATGTCGATTTCAGAAATGCAGTATTCAGATATGTTAGTAATATGCTTTTGGTATTTGTAACGGTATTGTCATTCTTTCTGTCCGGAAATCACTATTTATTTTCTAAAACATATTGTCATTTTTCATATTATCAAATGCCAGTATTTCATCCGCCGTAAAACATAATTAAAAAAAATACATGCCATAAAGTAAATAGGCAGTTTTGTGCAGTTGAAATAAAGGACAATCATCTTCAAGATATATGAAATATTTCATTAAGAGAGATAATAAAGAACGCCACGAGAATGACAAGCAATTTTCTATGAGCATTGGAATGGAACCCATCGCTTTCAATAAGCATAGCATTTAATGTTCAAACTCTGAGAGAACAGCCCTAAATCATAACGCGCCTTAAAATTATGAGGCAAGTTTTGAACATTAACAGCCTCAAACGTTGTCCCCTGAGGTTACAGAGCAATACACGACAGAACTGAATGATTGACGAGCGAATTGATGTGATTGATAAAATACGTTCATGACATTTCAAACAGTTTCTGTCACATTTAGATTTATGCAAGTTTCAAATGCACAAAGTTTAGAAGTGTTGTCTTCTTTTTTGACGTGTTTAATTTGGGTATTTTCTATCCACGTGATTTCCCAACAACCATGTTTTGATTGGACTTGTAAACTCAGGTGAGTGGGAACTCAAATCTCATATTCTTAGTTGAGCTTAACACCTAAGAACGTTCTTGATACAAGGCCCTGGTGCTTTTACTATTTTCATCCGCAGATATGTTGCTCTTTTGCACTGCCGTAGGTTTGCCACATTTGTCCTGGTTCCCTATGATATGTTCTTGTTCATCAATTCAAACCATGCATTACTTTGTTCGTTTTTTATAACGATACAAAACTTCACTGGCTCTTTCTATAACCGTAAAGTGATATAGATGGCAACCGTATTGTCATTCATTAATATAGTATGAAAATGCATTAATCACGTATGGAGATATAGATGTCGTGGTCGCTGGAAATGTTTACAACAACATGCTGTAAGAGAGAACATTCCATATGACTAACGCGTAATGACATTTGATGTTAGCTCACATAGCGGCCATTATTATTAATTAATTATGAAGCATGAACATGCCGTAAAAATAAACACCATAACCAGAATAACATATGTTGGTGTTCTTTAGAAACATTTGCTCTTTCTATTGTATGAGATGCATCACAAACTTTCTTGAAATGGTTGCTAGATTTTGGACATCGCTTAAATGCGATTATATACGATTGCAAATTCAACATTTTATTTTCCTAGTTTAAATTGAGCACATGGTTATTAGTATTTACATTCAATAATGGTGAACAGTTTTGACACAAATGTCAATATGCGTTATTTAATTAGAGCTGTTTTAGTTTTATCTTAGAGAAAAAGCTAACAATCAGTGTGAACTAGGCTTAGCAGTGATGCGCCTTGCGTGTTATTGTTGGTGTGACCTTTCAAATATACATGTGCCATTTTAGGTGCAAAAGAGTTTTACAGTGATGAGCTTACGGAACCTTTTAGTTCATGTTTCAAGACACACATATTGTATGGCCAATACATCCATTATATGCCGCTGATGAAGGCATAATGTTTACAAGCGTAAAGCCCCTCTCAACAAACATTTACAAAAACAAAAAAAATGACTGTGCAAAAAAAGTTTCTTATGGAAAGCTTACTGTCCAAATTACAAACAACACGCAATGAAGTTGGTACAATAATACAATCTGGGTAATTAATAAATGTAGATATGTAGCTTTTGTGCACGCGATGGCTTGTAAGGCCCTTGGAGCATGTCTTTTAAGTCCGAACCAACGCGCGCGTCGACAAGATATATTTCAATCTCACTAGGCGCTTTCAAACATGAACACTTCACACAAAATAGTTGTCAGCGAAATCAGTTTTATCCCATTATCAGGCGTGCATTGGCGGTATAACACCCAATGGAATCATCTGGTCTCTATCCCACCTTGTTGAATAAACCTGTCGCGAGCTATTTTTAGATAATTTGTGGGTTTTTCCAAAAAATGGAGAATCTGCGTTTGTCAACTGCGGAAGAACAAACTCGATATTTGAATATAATTAATGTAAACATGGAACAAATAAAAATGCGATATTTGAGAATTATTAAAAATAATAAATGTAATTATGGAAGAAATAATAGGATAAATAGAATATTATGTGAGTTTTGGATAAAAGTCCCAGTCCAGCGAAACCAAATCAATGCATTTAAAAGGGCATCATTACTAATCGCGCTACCATGGTTCTTAGCCTCGCATGATAGACATGATCTTTATCCAACACTCCCATAATATTATATATTTCTTCCATTAGCAATGATGCCCTTTTAAATGCATTGGTTTTGTTTCGCTGGACTGGGACTTTTATGTGTGTGTGTTGATATCTGAAAACGGTCGCGTCGATCAAGGCTAAATAGCTTGGGGACGGCCGCCGTGTTACGTACTTGGATGACTATGTCATAAGGCACATCGGAAAACACAGACCATGCTGATTGAGCGTGTCACTGTGGTTTTACTGCATTCTCAAACGATACTTTTATGACCACATGCCTCCCAATGCTATTACAATGCTTTTATTCGTCACGAAACCTTGCTTCATGATAGCCTCGCGTGTATTCGTTGATGTATTCCAGAGTGCATTGAGTCGAACTTCCATGTGGTAAACATGATGTAAGACCAATTTAAATGATGGTTTAATGCTATTACAGTTCTTTATAACATTCGCAGTAAATACAAATGATCCAACGTAAATTCAAATACTTATCAATGGAACCGATGCCGTTTTCAGCAATGCAGTATTCAGATATATAAATAATACACTTTTTGTATTTGTAACGTTACTGTCATTTGTTCTGTTCGGAAATCTCTATCTATTATTACAATCTACAGTCATTTTCCATACTATCAAATGCCACTATTGTATCCGCCGTGAAAATATTATTAAAAAAATATATATATATATGCCAAAAAGTAAAAAGGGAGTTTTGTTTGTAATCTCGTTAGGTTTCGGCCATAACAACATTCGTGGTCTAATTTGCATCCGTTCCGATTGCCATCAAGATAACTGTATGTGCATCTCTCATTAATGGTTGTGCAGTGTGCAATAAAGAACAATTATCATCAAGATATATGAGATATTTCATTAGAGAGATAATAAAAACCGCTACGAGAATGACACGCAATTAGCCATGATCAATAAAATGGATCGCGTTGCTTTCTCTTATGCCTGTAAGCATAGCATTTAATGTTTAAACTCTGCATGAACAGCCATAAAACATAATGCGCCTTAAAATTATGAGGCAATTGTTAACATTAACAGCGTCAAACTTTGTCCCCTGAGGTTAAAGAACAATTCATTAAAACACTGAATGATCGACGAGCGAATTGATGTGATTGATAAAATACGTTCATGACATTTCAAACAGTTTCTGTCACATTCAGATGTATTTAATGTTCAAATGCACAAATTTTAGAAGTAGTTTTGCCTATTTGTTGAAACGTTAAATTGGATATTTCCCTTCCAAGTGTATTTTTCACAAACATTTTTTTGACGGGAGGAGTTCAAACATCGGGTGATGTTATGCTTTAACTATCGTCATCTGCAGATATGTTGCTTTCTTGCAATTCCGTCCATTGGTAACATTGGCACTGGTTCCTTAAGTTATGCTCTTGTTCATTACTTCAAACCATGCATTTATCGTTTCTGTTATAACGATAAAGCAACTTCACACGCTCTTTCTACAACCATAAAGTGATAGAGAGTACAACCTTATTGTCATTCATCAATATACTATGAACATGCATTAATCATGTTTTTGTGCAATATATCATGTAATATATTCATGTACAAAATACTGAGCATGATTATTGGTTCAACACCTCATACAGATTTAGTGTTAATTGAGCCCAGTTTAAGTATAATATACATTCAAATATGGTTCATTTCCGTATCAACTGAAAAGTTTTGACACAAATGTCAATATGCATAATTTAATAAGAGCCGTCTTAGTTTAGAGAAAAGGGAAAAAAATCAGTGCCTTGCGTGCTATTGTTGGTGTGTTCTTTCATAGATACCTATGCCATTTGATGCGCAGAAGGGTTGAACAGTGATGAGATTTACGAAACCCTTTTAGTTCATATTTCAAAACAGACATATCTTACGGCAAAGACATTCGTTGCATGCCGCTGATGAAGACATTACGTGGACGATCGATGTGTTCAAGCGCCTCGCACCAACTATTTACACAAATATATGACTGTGTAAAATCGTTTCTCATGGACAGATTACTGTCCAAAAAACAATTAACACACAATGAAGTCTGTAAAATAATTAAAACTTTGTTATGATTAAAGGTACATCCAAAGCCCGTGTGCAAGCGATATACTGTAAGGTCCTTAGAGCAAGTCTCCTACGTCCGAACATACGCGCGCGGCGACAATATGTATTCCAGTCGCACTGAGCGCTTTCGAACATGAACAATACAAACAAATTAGTTGTCAGTGAAATCAGCTTTCTTCCATTAGTATTGATGCCCTTTTAGGTTCTAGTGCTAATAGTGTAGGAGGAAATAGTGGCCAGGACGGACAGAGAAAAGGCGGAAATAACCACAATATCCACACGCTTTTAAAAGCGTGGGGATAATGATAGCTTTATGCTATTGTTGTTCTTTTATTACATGCGCAGCAAATACAAATTATCCAACGGACAATATAATTTCAAACATTTATCAATGAAACCAATGTCGTTTTCAACAATGCAGTATTCAGATATTTAGATAATACGACTTTGGTATTTTTACCGGTTGCGTCACCCTTTCTGTACGGGAATCATTATCTATTGTCTAAAACATATAGTAATTTTCCATACTATCAAATGCCACTATTTTATCCGCCGGGAAAGTATAATTAACAAAAGTATGCCAAGAAGTAAAAAGGCAGTTTTGTTCGTAATCTCGTTAGGTTTCGGCCATTACAACATTCGTGGTTTAATGTTGCATCCGTTACGATTGCCACCAAGAGAGCTGTATGCGCATCTCTCATTAATGTTAGTGCACTGGAAATAAAGAACAATCATCATTAAGATATATGAAATATTTCATTACGAGAGATAATATAACTGCTAGGAGAACGACATGCAATTCGCCATGATCATTAGTATGGATCCCACCATTTCCGATGATTCCTGTAAGCATAGCATTTAATGTTCAAACTCTGCAAGAGCAGCCATAAAACATAATGCGCCTTTTTTGAACATTAACAGCGGCAATCGTTGTCCCTCGAGGTTGAAGAACAATACATGGCAAAACTAAATGATCGACGAGCGAATGTCATTGATATAATATTTGTATGATGTTTTAAATAGTTTCTGTCACATATAGATCTATATAATTTTCAAATGCATAAAGATGAGGCGTTTTGACTTCTTAGTAACATGTTTAATTGGGTGTTTCCCTTCCGAGTGTATTCCCCTAAACATTATGTTGATGTTAAACCCCTTGTATTCTTATGCTTAAACTATTCTCATCTGCAGATATGTTGCTATCTTGCCATGCCGTCGATCTGCCACTTGCACTGGTTCCCTATGGTATGCTCTCGTTCATGACTTCAGACCATACATTACTTTGTTTGTTTTTATTATAACGATAAAACACTTCACATGATCTTTTTATAACCGTAAAGTGATAGAGAGTGCAACCGTTTTGTCGTGCATCAATATACTATGATGAAAATGCATTATTCATGCGTTTGTGCAACATATCTCTTTCTTTAACCATAAAGTGACAGAGATAGCAACCTTATTGCCATTCATCAATATACTATGAACATGCATTAATCATGTTTTTGTGTAATATATTCATGTACAAAATAGTGAGCATAATTATTTGTTAAACACCTCATACAGATTTAGTGTAAATTGAGTCCAGCGTGAGTATAATATACATTCAAATATGGTTCATTTCCGTAAACACTGAAATGTTTTGACACAAATGTCAATATGCATAATTTTATTAGAGCCGTTTAAGTTTAATCTTAGAGAAAAAGCAAACAATGAGTGTGAAATAGGCTTCACAATTACGCGCTTTGCGTGCTATTGTTGGTGTGTTCTTTTCATAGATACCTATGCCATTTTAGGTGCAAAATGGTTTTACAGAGATGAGACTTACGAAACCCTTTTAGTTCAAACCCTTACGGCAAAAGACATTATTTGCATTCCGCTGATGAAGGTATAACGTTAACGATCGTTGTGTTAAAGCACCTCTCACCAAACATTTACATTAACAAATCTATGACAGTGCAGACATCGTTTCTTATCGACATCTTACTGTCCAAAATGCAATCAACAAACAAAGATGTCTGTAAAATAATAAAAACTTGGTAATTTTTTATTGTAGATCTGTAGCCTGGTGCACGCAATAGCTTGTGAAGCCCTTGGGGCAAGTCTGCTACGTTCGAACAGACGCGTGTGTCGACGATATGTTTTCCAGTCGCACTAATCGCTTTCGAACATGAACAATACAAACAAAATAGTTGTCAGTGAAATCAGCTTTCATCCATTAGTTATGGTGCCCTTTTAAATGAATTGCTTTTGTTTCGCTGGACTGAGACTTTAATGTGTGTGTGTGTTGATATCTGAAAACGGTCGTGTCTATCGAGGCTTAATAGCTTGGTGACGGCCGCTGTATTACGTATGGAGCATGTCCATGGAATTTTACTGCATTCTCAAACGAAACTTTTATGGCCACATGCCTCCCGATGCTATTAAAATGTTGTTATTTGTTCCGAAACCTTTAATTTCAATTTTAAAGAGTAATTCAGTTGCTTCATGTCAGACTTGCGTGTATTCGTTGATGTATTCCAGAGTGCATTGAGGTACACTACCATGTTGTAAAATGATGTTAAACCTAATTTGAATGATGGCCTAATGCTATTACAGTTTTTTTTTTACATGCGCAGCCAATACAGATTATCCTATGGACTATTTAAATGTACACATGTATCAAGCAAACCTATGTCGTGTTCATCAATGCAGATATGTAAATAATACGCTTTTGGTATTGGTAACGGTATGGTCATTCTTTCAATACGGAAATCACTATCCATTGTCTAAAACATATAGTCATTTTCCATACTATCAAATTCAATTATTTTATCCGTCGTCACAACATAAATGAAAACATTATGCCAAGAAGTAAAAAGCAGTTTTGTTTGTAATCTCGTTAGGTTATGGTCAAAACAACATTCGTGCTTTAATTTGCATCCGTTCCTTTTGCCATCAAGAGAGCTGTATGTGCATCTATCATAAATAGTTGTGCAGAAACAATAAAGAACAATCATCAACATATATGAGATATTTCATTGAGAGAGATAATAAAAACTGCTACAACAATGACGCGCATTTTGCCATAATTAATAAAATGCTTCCGATAAGGCCTGTCAGCATAGCATTAATTTTAATTTTGCAAGAACAGCCATTAAACATAATGCGCCTTACAATTCTGATGCCATTTCTCTAACAATAACAGCGGCAAAATTTGTCCCCTGAGGTTAAAAAACAATAGATGACAGAACTGAATGATCGACGAGCGAATTGATGTGACTGATAAAATACTTTCATGACATTTCAAATAGCTTCTGTCACATTTAGATTTATATAATTTTCAAATGCACACCGTTAAGAAGTTTGCCTTCTCATGTTTGACATGTTTAATTGGGTATTTCCCTTCCAAGTGTATTCCAACAAACATTTGTTTTGATGGGATGAGTTCAAACGTCTTGTTATGTTATGCTTTAACTATTGTCATCTGCAGTTATGTTGCTTTTTTGCCGTAGATTCAATTGCGCTGGTTCCCTTTTGTATGCTCTTGTGCATAACTTAAAACAATGCATTACTTTGTTCGTTTTTTATAACGATAAAACACTTCACATGCTCTTTTTATAACCGTAAAGTAATAGAGAGTGCAACCGTTTTGTCGTCCATCAATATACTATAATGAAAATGCATTATTCATGCGTTTGTGCAACATATCATGTAATATCTATATACAAAACACTAAGAATTATTATTATATCAACACCTCAAAAAGATGTTTTTTTTTTAATTGACCCCAGGGTGATTATACTAAACATGCAAAAAGGGTTCACGTCCGTACGAACTAAACATGTTTGTCACACATGTCAACATGCATAATTTAATAAGAGCTGTTTTAGTTTTTTTCTTAAAGAAAACGCAAATAATAAGTGTGAAATAAGCTTAATAGTCACGCGTATTGCGTGTAATAATTGGTGTCACCTTTCGAAAATACATTTATCATTTTACGTGCAAAAGGGTTTTACAGTGATACACTTACGAAGTATTTTTAGTTCATGTGTCAGAACACGCTTACCTTACGGCAAAGACATCTATGACATGATAAAGCCCTCTTACCAAATATTTACAAAACAATGACTGTGCAGAAATCGTTTCTAATGAACAGCTTACTGTCCAAAATACAATCGACACACATTGAAGTCGGTAAAATAATAAAATCTGGGTAATGAATAAATGTAGATTTATAGTTTTGTGTGTGCACGCAATAGCTTTTAAGGTCCTTGTAGCAAGCCTCCAACGTCCGAACAGACGCGCGCGTCGACGATATGTATTCCAGTCGCACTGAGCACTTTCGTACAAGAACAATACAAACAAAATAATTGTAAGTGAAATCAGCTTTTTTCCATTAGTAATGGTGCCCTTTAATAAACATTTCGAAAAAAAACACAGACCACCCTGATTGAGCATGTCCTTGGGATTTTACTGCATTCTCAAACGACACTTTAATGACCACATACCTACCGATGCTATTAAAATGCTTCTACTTCTACTTCTACTTGATACTTCCTACAGTCAATTACTGACTATGACAGGAAGGCGTCTGTCGGATGACAGAGAATGTTAAAAGTCACGTGTTAAAAATATATATACAGTATGTACATGGAAGTAATGTTAATTGACATACAAAATAAAATGGTGACGAACAATGTAAAATTATTACATTGACTACTGATAAAAGTATAAAAACAAGATACTTATTTTTATTTCGAGACAGCGGCCAGGCCTGCAGTTAACTGACTGAGGTTGGTGCTGCTCTTAACGTTGTATGGAAGGCCATTCCAATACCTGATTGTCCTTGGGAAAAAAGAATTTTGATGATAAGTTGTTCTAGAGAAGGGTACCAAGAAGTTTAAATGTCTTGTTGTTGTAAGATGTTGGTGGTCTACATAGATTAGATGATGTTCAATTTTATAAAGTAGTGTCAAGGATGAGTTTATTCTTCTCTGTTCTAGAGTTTGCCAGTTTAGTGTCTTTATCATATGTGAAACGCTACTGGTGTAATGGTAGTCATTTAACACATAACGGGCTGCTGATCTTTGCACTCTCTCTATTTGATATGTTAGGTTTTTCTGCCATGGATGCCAAATTGAGGAACAATATTCCAGTTGCGGTCTGACATATGTTTTGTATGCTGTNAGCAGTTTTGTTTGTAATCTCGTTAGGTTTCGGTCATAACAACATTCGTGCTTTAATTTGCATCCGTTCCTTTTGCCATCAAGAGAGCTGTATGTGCAGCTCTCATAAATAGTTGTGCAGTAACAATAAAGAACAATCATCAACATATATGAGATATTTCATTAAGAGAGATAATAAAAACTGCTACAACAATGACGCGCATTTTGCCATAATCAATAAAATGCTTCCAATAAGGCCTGTCAGCATAGCATTAATTTTGATTTTGCAAGAACAGCCATTAAACATAATGCGCCTTACAATTCTGATGCCATTTCTCTTACAATAACAGCGGCAAAATGTGTCCCGTGAGGTTAAAAAACTATAGATGACAGAAATAAATGATCGACGAGCGAATTGATGTGACTGAAAAATACTTTCATGACATTTCAAATAGCTTCTGTCACATTTAGATTTATATAATTTTCAAATTCACACCGTTAAGAAGTTTGCCTTCTCATGTTTGACATGTTTCATTGGGTATTTCCCTTCCAAGTGTATTCCAACAAACATTTGTTTTGATTGGATGAGTTCAAACGTCTTGTGATGTTATGCTTTAACTATTGTCATCTGCAGTTATGTTGCTTTTTTGCCGTAGATTCAATTGCGCTGGTTCCCTATGGTTTGCTCTTGTGCATTACTTCAAACAGTGCATTACTTTGTTCGTTTTTTTATAACGATAAAACACTTCACATGCTCTTTTTATAACCGTAAAGTGATAGAGATTGCAACCGTTATGTCGTTCATCAATATACTATGATGAAATTTCATAATTCATGCGTTTGTGCAACATATCATGTTATATCTATATACAAAACACTAAGAATGATTATTATATCAACACCTCAAAAAGATGTTTTTTAAATTGACCCCAGGGTGATTATACTAAACATGCAAATAGGATGCACGTCCGTACGAACTGAACATGTTTGACACACATGTCAACATGCATAATTTAATAAGAGTTGTTTTAGTTTTTTTTTCTTAAAGAAAACGCAAATAATAAGTGTGAAATAAGCTTAATAGTCACGCGTCTTGCGTGTAATAATTGGTGTGACCTTTCGAAAATACATTTATCATTTTACGTGCAAAAGGGTTTTACAGTGAAACACTTACGAAGTATTTTTAGTTCATGTTTCAGAACACGCTTACCTTACGGCAAAGACATCTATTACATGATAAAGCCCTCTTACCAAATATTAACAAAACAATGACTGTGCATAAATCGTTTCTAATGAACAGCTTACTGTCCAAAATACAATCGAAACACAATGAAGTCGGTAAAAAATAAAATCTGGGTAATAAATAAATGTAGATTTATAGTTTTGTGTGTGCACGCAGTACATTTTAATGTCCTTGTAGCAAGCCTCCTACGTCCGAATAGACGCGCGCGTCGACGATATGTATTCCGGTCGCATTTAGCACTTTTTTATGAACAATACAAACAAAATAGTTGTGAGTGAAATCAGCTTTTTTCCATTAGTAATGGTGCCTTTTAATGTACATTTCGAAAAAAACACTGGCCACCCTGATTGAGCATGTCCCTGGGATTTTACTGCATTCAAAAACGACACTTTAATGACCACATACCTCCCGATGCTATTAAAATGCTGTTATGTGTCACGAAATCTTAATTTCAATTTTAAACAGAAATGAAAGACTCGCGTATACCTTATGATGTATTCCATAGTTCTTTTAGGTGAGCTTCCATGATGTAAAAAAGTATGTAAAACCAATTTGAATTTTGGCTTTATGCTTTTACAGTTCTTTTATTACATGCGCATCCAATACAAATAATTTAACGGGCAATATAAATGCAAACATTTGTCAATGGAACCGATGTCATTTTCAGAAATGCAGTATCCAGATATGTAAATAATACGCTTTTGGTATTTAAACGGTAAGGTGATTCTTTCTGTACGGAAATCACTATCTATTTTCTAAAACATATAATAATTTCCCTTTTATCAAATGCCATAATTGTATCTGCAGGGAAAACATAATTTTAAAACAATCATCATCAAGATATATGAGATATTTTGTTAAGAGAGATAATCAAAACTGGTGCGAGAATGACACGCAGTTTGTCATGATCATCAGAATGGATCCCATTGCTTACGATAATGCCTGTAAGCATAGCATTTACTATTCAAACTCTGCCAGAATAGCCATTAACCATAATGCACCTTAAAATTATCAGGCAATTTTAAACATTAACAGCGGGAAACTTTGACCCTTAGGTTAAAGAACAATACGTGACAGAACTGAATGATCGACGAGCGATTTGATGTGACTGATAAAATACTTTCATGGAATTTCAAATAGTTTATGTCACATTTAGATCTGTTTTGATTTTATTTTTTCCGGTGGTTCAAAGAGAAATATCGGTGAATTAAAACTGATGATTCACTATTTCAAACAGTGAAAACTAACATAGAAAATTATCGATACTATTCATTGTTTTACCGGAACTTTTTTTGGCTAAAACATTTTTGTTATGCGTTAACTATTGTCATCTGCAGATATGTTGCTGTTTGCAATGCCGTCGGTTCGCCACATTTGCATTGGCTCCCTATAAAACTCTCTTGTTCATTACTTCAAACAACGCATTACTTTGTTCTTTTTATTTTAACGATAAAAACACTTCACAAGCTATTGCTATAACCGTAAAGTGATAGAGATTGCAACCTTATTGTCATTAATCAATCTACTATGAAAATGCATTAATCACGTATGGAGCTATAGAAGTCGTATTCTCTGGAAATGTTTAGAACAACATGCTGTAAGAGAGAACATTCCATATGACTAACGCGTAATGACATTTGATGTTAGCTCACATAGCGGCCATTATTATGAATTGATTATGAAGCATGAACATGCCGTCAAGATAAACACCATTACCAGAATAACATTTGTTGGTGTTCTTTAGAAACTGAAATTCACAGAAGTATCTGCCGTTTCTATTGCATGAAATGTTTCTCAAACTTTCTTAAAATTGTTTCTAGATTTTGGACATCACTTACATGCGAGTATACACGATTTCAATATATATACAATAAAACAAATATTGTTTAGTTTTATATTTATATAATGCATAGCGAACACGTTTGCGTATATCGACACGTTAGTCGTTAAATCGTTTTTGTTGTAAACCCCAAATTGTGCCTATGTGTCATATGAACAAATCTGGACAGACTAATCGGATTTCCTAACATAGTACATGTCTGTTGGATATTGAGGTGTTTTCTGCTGTACAAAAGAAAATTATTTGCTTTTAAATAAAACTCTATTTTTCTTTTATTTTCTGGTACCTCTCCTTCTGAAATTTTCTAGTTTTTAGTCATCAACGTTTTATCTGTTTTGGAAAAAAGTAATAAGATCGTATTGACTCGTGTTAACATCTTCCAGTGTCTTTTGATCGGTATTTGTATATCCTGAAATTAAAATAAAGAAGGTCCGACTTATCCGAGAGTATACAAACAATAAAAAACGAAATAAACTTATCAGAAAAAACTAAACTATCACATGAGATTATGAAAATTATGAACATATATATCCAAAATTAAAATTATACAAATGCATTTTGAGATATATCAATGTGTTACAAATACGTCGTTAAGGATTATTTTACATTTTCAGATCGAGTTTGATCCGAATGTTGTCGAGGTGCTTCAAAATAACAGTCTTTACTTCCACAAGTTTGCTGCCGGTGATGTTCGGCCGTCCGTCCACATCCACACGTACAGGTGCGTGGCGCAGAACCGGTTCGGAAGAGTCATCAGCAGAAAGGTTCATACTAAAGTTGGTAAGTAATTTTATGGCTATGTTCGTGCCATTCACATGTATCCACAAATTTGAAAAGTGTTGAGTAAAAATAGTGCAATTACACATGCCCATATTTGAAAACAAAAGAATATGACGCGGATGAGATAATTGGTTTGTCGTGTCATCGATTAGTAACAAACATTAATGCCGTATCGGCAATGTCATTTTCCAATTGCATAAACACGTTTTCTCGTTTGCTTGTATTGTTATTGTTTTTTTAAAAATCCTTTCGGAATCGGTTATAAGGAACANTTAATGCTGAAGCGATAATGGTTAATATAAATGCCGTCTAATCTGCTAGAGCAGGTATACACCTACACGTAAATCTAGAACTCGCTAATTAGTAAAATTGTATTGTGAACTACAAACCTTGAAAGCATATTACCTGCAATCGGAAAACTGAATCCAAATATTGGACGAGTTACATATATAAGTGTTCGTAACACAATTGTACCGTTATTGTTTCGGTACACTCGCACGCTTTTATATGTATGAGAAATATCAAGAAAATGCGATTCCATATAATCAGCAGAGTTTAAAAGGAAATACAGATATTATTACACTATGTTCTAATTCAGGTTTATCGTTGATAGCTAAACGTGTGTGTCATTTAATAAAACATATTTCTAAATTGTCTTAATTAAGCATTTGCATCGTATGCTTGATCAAGTTTTTACATTAACTACTAATTAAAATCAGTTAAGAAGCTCGTATTACAGCGCATTACCTTAAATTAATATTGTATCATCGCTTCGATTCCTCTTTCGATATTTCATTAGTGCGCATGTCTGTGCAGCATCATCAAGTCAAATGCTTCTCTCCGTCGATCGCAAGCTTAATTGAACGACGTTGGGTTACCGATAAAACTAGTTTCATATAGCCAATCACTTAATCAACTTGTATTTTATAACAAACTGCTAATGTAATTAGTTTAGATCGCAGTAGAATATCAGCTAATTTGATGTCCACAATCTATGATCTAACTGCCTTCGAGCATTTTTTGTTCTGACAAATAGAAATGTTCAAAGTATTGTTCAAATCATAATAAAGAAAACACTCAAATTGTACTATTCATATTTCATATATCGTAAAATTCGGGGTTTCTTACCGGCAGGCTGTAAATTTATCCTCAATGCGAATTAATTAGTTATAAATGAGGTTTGTCTGAAATGAAACGTGTGACGTCAATATCTACATACACAGCTGTTTATCTTAAGTTTGAGGCAATATCCGATACTTTATTTATGCTTTATAATTTAAAAAAAGAACGTAATTATGTCTTATTTTTATAATATCCTCCACTGAAAAGTGAATAATGTTTCCCTCCTATTGCTGGGCATTAATCACATTTGAGCCTCTTGCTAATTTGCAATCGATTTTATTTCTAGCTGTGCACTAACAACGAATGGAAACCTTGTCATCGTGCAAAAACAATTAAAGGTAGCGCATTTAATTGAAATGTATTTTCAAATGTGATAAATGTCAGTCACTTCGATGCTTTGATGTCAGACATTTGTAACACATATTCTTGCTGCGATTATGAAGACATTTTAACATGTGGTCCCTATGTGTACTCAAATGGAAATAAACGTAGCGTCGTCCTATACTTTTGTTTAAACTCATATTGTTTGTGAATTCGATTTGCCGTATATCCTTACACTGGAGAATTTTTAAATATTATATTTTATAGAATGCATTTATCCATAGACTCTAACTTGTTACCTCTTTATTGCGTAAAGCATTAGACTCGCGAAGATTAGTTTCTACCAATAAGTATCCAGTCATTACCATAATTATTGTACTGCTTAACAACACAATCGCAAATGTACACAACGCACAACACTTACGCGCAAATGTAAACATTTGCTGAAATTGGCCATGGGTAAAACTAAATGTCCTGAAATCATTCTAAATCGTTTAAAACATGACCACCACGGGATGACAAGTTTTACTTATACTTATTGCAGGCTACATGGGTTGCCTTATAAACATGATATTCGTAAAGTAGAGACACATATGTTGTTCTTTTTCAGTATGTATGACCCAATCATTCGACACAGATCTGCATCTTAATTCTAGTAATATGTATTGCTCTGCTTAAATGATGTTTTACCAGGCTTATATTCTCGCAAAATTCCTCGAAGAAAACAAATAAAAATGTCAGTTGCACACTCATTATGTGGGTCTGTTCTCTTTGGGGATTAAAAAAACAAAACCCATGCCCTTGTGCAAGAATATCTCTATCATTAAAAAGCGAAATAGGGGGCGAATTGATGTCATGCATTGAGAACATTTAACGTTGCTTACACGTTATACGGGTTTCTCTGATTGATTGATTGAATGGATTCCTAAAATAATGCCAGGAATGACAGAGGATAGGGCTTGCCGCAGTGATTATAGAAATGACAGAGGTCCTATTATCATATAGAGTGCCATAGTCGTTTCTTTGCTACCAGTGTGGTTTGTGACACAGGTGGTAAGCGTGTGGCTATGATATTAATAGGTAAACTCATCATTTTGAATGTAACATAATCAAATTATAGCGAAAAAATTAACTTCTCTCAATATTTTCTTAGATTATTTTTCCCTATCAAATTGAGTAAATTCAAAAAGAATTTTACTTATTAATATCATAGCCACACGCTTACCACCTGTGGTTGGTAACTATTATTTTAAATAAAAGTATGCAACCGTTGAAAGAGCATCATTTATGACCTAATAAGAAAATACGGTATAATGGAAATAAGGGGGTGGTCTCTGAAGATTAAAAAAATACTTGTTAGCCAACAACGATGATTTTTGTTTATAGCGTTAACAACATAGCAACGTGCAATCGTCATACCTTCGAAATAATAATATCGTGGTCAATGTTAACACGAATATTTCAAAGAAATTTACATGTATAGCACGTAGTATACACTTTCTAGAAATGTCATATATTTCAGCTAACCACACTATTCAATCAATTATGCTTCCATTTAACAATGAAACGCAGATGTGACTTAAAGTCAGTGGCATGTGTTTAATATGGATCTGTTCTCACAAGGGATTTAAAAGGATGCCGATGTTTCGCTTGTGTGTGAGAACAGGTCATAAAAAAAGGAGAAACATTCCAATCATGATGAAATATGGTTTCGCACTTCAATTCACGCGTAACGTTTCGTCATTCATTTTTTCATTTTCTGTCGTCATACGCACATTTGATTAAGGTCGTTTAAGAAACGTGTTTGGTTGTGATTAAGTCTGGTGCAAGTGTAAGGTGTGGCTAGTCATCAAACCTTCTTAAGCCCCTTTGCTTTGCACCGTCTTGTAACGGTGATTCCATAGTGTTATCTGTTTTATGTTTATTGCTGTTGTTCTCTTAAAAAGTGATGGATAATAACACTAATGTATCTCCTGATAGAGTTTCGGGAGTTTCACCGTTTGCTTTATTAGTACTGGATTCAATGGTTGAATGGATACGAATTTCAATACAGAAACATTAAAATGGATTGCAAATTTGTTGTGTTATCCACAACACTAATCATATTTCCTAAACGTGTTCGTTAACATATCTTATCCTCTTATTTTATTTTTATTTCTCATCTTTAGGTACTAAATGTACAACATAAAATCATAACAACAATATAAAATATAAAAACACACATAGATTTACCAAATTTAAACATACAGAAACCAAAAACAATTCTTTATGAAATAGGATTTCCCGTTTCTAGTGTAAAAGTACAATAAAGATCTCAATTCCGACTGTTTTTAGCGTAGCATGTGTAGTTTGGGTTCCGAGTTATCGTGAACGCATTTTACTTCCTATAAATCGTTCATGTCATCTTGACACTAATGGCGTGTTATATTTTCATGAACATGCCAAAGCTAATTAATTGCTTCTTCATAATTTGTGTTGCATTTGGTTTCGACCATCTGGAGTCCATATTTAGAAAAATATGGCTCGCCCCATCATTCTATCATTAGCATGTTCTTGTCCCAAAAGGACTTGTTTTGAAAGCGATAAAATATATCGTATTTTATGTTGTTATTTTTAGGTGAAGGTGTTACTTGTTTGATTCTATTAAAGCATCGTTCGTTGTTTGAAAGAACTAGATTTACTTACAAGATTTTATTGTTGAAAACATGAACAGTATTAGAAGCAAAATATACCTCGATTACTTTCGTTAATGTACAATAATGCCCTACAAGTGTCAAATACAACAATTACATCATGCATTTTATTTTTGTTTTCAAATATCTAGCAGATATTTTCGGTGCATGAATAGAAAACATCAAAAAGTACTAATATAAAGTGCAGCAATTTATAATATTTCCGCGTTTCTTTGTTTGTCGAACAAAACTTATTTGACAAACACACATGAAATCAGTACATATATTTGTTGATCGACTCCTCCGCACTGGAAACGGATAATGTTCTGTATGTGGGTATAATTTCTAATTGTACTGTCATGCTTAAATCAATATTGACATGAAATATGACGAAGTCCTACACACTTCCAGCAATATAAATGACAAGTTGAATTCTAGAAATAAAATATTTGATATTGCGATAGATTTATTGAAGATACGTGTATGCTTTGTCGCGATTATTGTGCTACGATACTCCGCGGATGTAGTTTTCCATCTGTCCGATATTTGTTACATTTTAACAAATGTTAAAGTGAATTTAGAAATTGCTCAGAGAGACTGAAAATATTTTAATTTTTGAAAGTTATTTCAATGGCAGACAAAAATTGTTTCTACAGTTAAGTATGGAATTTCATTGTCAAACACTATGAATCGAAACATCAAAACACAACATGTAAATATAGGGAATATAATGCCTTTTTTATTTATTTTTATTGTATACGGCTATAATTGTCCACCCCATCAAATTCTACCAGAAACGTTGGAAGAATATTACTGTATTCAGAATCAGAATTCAACCATCAATTGTGTAAATAAATAGCAATGTGTGATGCAGATTTCAAAACATTATGAAAACAATCAATTGAACTCGAACCATTAATGTTTCACGTATGCCGCGTTGAAATACAGCTTGAAATATCTCAAATGAAAGTCCGTTGTAAACGCTTCCACGACAACTGTCAATATTTGGAAATCTACGATTCAACTAGGATAAAATATTGTGTTTTACAACAGATCGTTGAAAATGCGCTTATCAAAATTTATTGCATCGAGAAACCATTTTTCATATGTTTGCTCTGCTAAGAAAGAAAAAAAAAATCATTTGTTTCCGGTAACAACAAATAAAGATAAACATTAGTTTCCATGAAAACGAGATAAAGCGAATACAGTTTTATATGCAATAAGAAAATAATATTAGTGTAACAATACAGTAAGCTGATTAAGTATATAATTATGTTTACTTAAAAGAATGTATACAATTTTTGTAAATATAAGTAATTTCACGCGATAACCATAAAGTATGACATACAAATTGCATGCTTGAATCAAAGCCATTTTAACCGGTTATGAATGCATACACTTTTTGGAAAGTAAGTTGCATGTTTTAATTATATTAAGTTAATTGTTTATCCGTTAGTTTGCTTATTAAACACCAGTTGCATTGTAACGTTTTATTGCATGTTCTATGGAAATTAATATTTTTTCAACACAAATTTTCAAGCAATAGAAGCTATTGTCAATTACATCCGTAATAATACTGTTAAATTATTTTAAAACGTTAAAAGTTGTTTCTTATGTAGGGGGTTCCTACATATTGATTTACGCTGGAGAATCGGAAAGAAATATTTGTTTCCCATATGAATCGTTTATTTCCCTAAACTGACGTGCGCGATAAGAAAATACCAGCTTGTTTGCGAGTTGTGTCAGTTTAAATTGCTGCTTGTAAATCAAGCAGTTTGAAATTGTCACTTTTGTGTATGGTATCAATTGATTGTTAAAAACACAATGTTTTGAATGAACAAAAGAAATGATTGAGTTTCATATACTGCTCTTGGTTTTAAAACGGTTATTGCCCACAATATTGTTGAGGTTGTGTTAACTTAATTCAAATAGTTATTTTAATGCAACATTTGCATGTTATCCAACCCATTAACAGATAGTTTTGCAATTCAATTGTTATACCAATTGCAAGCAATATTAGTAAAATAGATGAACTACTTCTGTCTACGCCATGAGTTTCGAATACTCGTGTATTTTTGTTTGGCAATAATCTTAACTATGAAAACAATATTATGATAAAAGTGAAAGGATTGTAAAGCGAATAAATACGAGTTTAATTAACTTTTTATAGTTGGTTTCTGTTACGTAGATTTATTTGTTGTGCCGAGATGTGTCTGCGTCTGGGTCACTTAAATGCATAACATGGATAATTGATCCCGGAGCGTGAATTCCAAATCATGCATCTTGTGCTGTTTCGCTGAAATTAAATATTTGGACCAACCTGATACTGTTGTGTATGTTTATTAATACTTTCAAGACATAACCATAGGTAACATTTACGTGAATATTCAGGAAAAAAAACAAAGGGAATGCGGAATCAAGATTTAAGTTGTATTACTTATTTTACAATGGAGATGCATACACGAGTCAATATTGGTGAAAAAGTATTTAAGTTGTATGTAACGCATCTCTAAGGTATGCAGTTTTGTGAGCCTGGCCATACATTTGGCATCCAACTAAAATGAAAAAGAAATAGTTTGAATTGAAGCTATGACATTATATACATCTTATGTAATGTGTTTGATTTGATGCGATGCTAATGAGAGTGTCTGTCGAACATTAGTTTTGAGAAAATTATGCTCAAATGAAAATTTAATGTTTTCTGAATTGTTACAAATGTTTGTTGGTTTCATTAATTGACTAAACATGTGTTATTCGTTGAAAGTAAATACCAAGGCTTCAAAGAAGCCTGCGTTTTAAAATGACTTTGATTTCTTCTAGGGTATCAATATCAGAGCCATCTGTGTCGCTCTATTTGTTATTTGTCACTGTAAATGGCAGATAGCATTGCAAATTTCTTCTGCAAATACTTTATAGGTATAAAATGTATACATATTTCTTAGTAATGTGCTGAAAAAATAACTCGCTGATTTTTTTATCATTTTGTTTAAGATGACTGCCAAACAAAAATGAAAATTAATATTCTTGATATGTGTTAAAAATGATGCCTTTCACTATGGTGAATACATAGATCTCAACCTGTGTTTGCTTTCTCAATAACAGGAAATGGAATATTAAACCACATTCAATCATGTTTCACTATGGTTTTACAATCGAACTCTGATTAGAAAAAAATAATACGATATTATTACTTTTTTAAACAGATAAAAGGTTCATGACTAAAAATTGTATTCTCTTGTATTTGACCCAATGGCGCTTTTGCAGATTCGAACAAACATTGGACGGTGTTGTGACCAAAAGTATTAATTTGTCATTTTTAATTGGTGTTTGGCGATTAAAGCTAAAACAAGTAAGAGATATTAGCAGAAATGTCTGTCACTGGTAAACTTGCAAATGACACATTATGTTCTAGTAAAGTTTACATGCACAGTGTTACAGATACTTACGATACAGACCTGAATAAAAAAAAAAAACATAAATTGTGATAACGTGTTTAGTTTAATCACTTGTTTTTATCAGGCTTGAGAAATAAACTTCATTATCGCCTTGACAGACACATGTTACATAAATATAAAATGTTTGGTGTTTGTCGCTGCAACAAACTGATATTGTTGACTGCAAATGTATAAGGCGTATAAGAGTTTTAGCGTCCTGTGCCGTCCCATGCCAGCCTAAGCAGTGCGCTCGTATGGTGGTTCTTGCTTCAAAGAAGACCATTCTAACCATTTATACATTGTTCTTTTGTATACATGATGTTCAATGTTTGGGAAGAATATGTTTAGAAATTGCTATAAACTTTTAAAGTTGATTCGAAAGAATAATAATACGAACACATATTTAAAGTTACAATATAACTGTCATTGTCTAAAAACTACAATTTCAGTTCAACCAATTGTTGAAGCAATGCATTCTCTTCAAAAAGACAAAACTGAAAGTCGTTTTAAAACACTCTTTCGACGGCCGTCGATATTTTGGAATTAAGTTTTCTTCTGGGAAACATATATGATTTTTCTGCATTTCGAGGGGTTCGTTGCTAAACAAAATAAGATGTATGACATGTAGAAACCATTTCTCATCGGGGCTCATTGGTTTAATAAACAATGTTAATTTGGTTTGTAGCAGCGTCAAGAACAATGTAAACACCAGTTTCCTTGAAAACGCAAATAAAGCCAATCCGTGTTTTTTCAGAGCTTCAAGATGCAATTTGTATCGGTTGTTTTTAATAATTATTATGAGAGAACGCTAGCTATAAAGAATATAACGTATTACAATAGGGTTGGTCGTCATTTTTTATGTATGCATATGCATTATGTTCTCCCCAATAGTCTTAAAATGAAGAGGATTTATTTTCAAATATGTGTAAATAAACATTGCATTGTTTGTGGAACATATCAGCAATATGTCTCATTGTATCAATCAAACAAACGTTATTAATTTGTATGATGTTGCTGTTTTTATTCGTGTAATATGCGAGTATGTTATTTCATTAATGACAGTAAACAACACTTAATAATTATTATTTGCGTTTACAACCGTGTTGTAATAAAACGCATGACTGCAGTCCCAATATAAATATGCAGACATGCACATCATTCTGTGTGCAATGAGTCCATTACTATGTCGACGACACAAGAGGAAAGGTAACTGCAAGAAAAGGGTCACAAAAGGTCATCCCTTGTCAATCGGTATGTGTAATTAAACCACCACAAAGACATATTGCCGAATTATATTCCCTTATGGTTAAATTTCATTTGTTAAACCGGAGAAGGAATTCCTTCGCTTGAGTTAAAGTTAAACCGACACACGGACTAATAGTTGAAAATCACCAACATCAGAGTGTTAGCGTCCACTGCCGTCTCATGCCAACCTTAGAAGTGCGCTCGTATGGTAGTTTGTGCTTCCAAGAAGACCATTCTGACAACTTATACACTTTTCTTTTGTGTTAATGATTTAAAATGTTTCAGAAGATAATATTAAGAACTGACTTTACACTTTCATAGTTGATACGAAGGAAGAATAAAACAAACACGTCTTAATAGTTTTAATAAAATTGAATTGTCTAAAAACGACAATTTCAGTTCGACCAATTAATGAGGCAATTCCATTTCTCCAAAAAGACAAAAGTGAAAGTCGTTTCAAAACACTTCCTCAACGGCTTCCGATATTTGTGAATTAATTTGTCCTCTGGGACACAGATATTATTTTTCTGCAGTTCGAGGAGTTCGGTGTCTCGCAAAATAAGATGTATGACATGCCGAACCCATTTCTCATTGGGGCTCATTGGTTTAATAAACAATGTTAATGTGGTTTGTAGCAGCGTCATGAACAATGTAAACACAGGTTTCCTTGAAAACGCAAATAAATCCAATACCCTGTTTGTTCAGAGCGTCAAGATTCAATTTGTATCGGTTATATTTAATAATTGTTATGAGAGAATGCTAGCTATAAAACAATAAAACGTATTAAAATAGGGTGGGTCTTCATTTTTGTGTATGCCTATGCGTTATGGTCTCTCCCAACAATCGTCAGATGGAAATGATTAACATGTATTTTGAAATCAGTAAAAATTATTATTACATAGTTTGGTGAACATATAAGCAGCATGTCTTTTTATATCAACCAAATATACTTAATTAACTGGTATGATGTGTTTTGTTATTATAATTGTTATCTGTGATTATGTTGTTTATTTCATGACAGTGAACAACACTTAATCATTCAGTACTTGCATTTAAATCCGTGTTGTCATTGAACGTATTGCTGCAGTCGCAATATAAATATGCAGACATGCACATCAATCTGTGTGCAAGGAGTCCATTACTATGACGACGACGCACGAGGTGAGGTGTCTGAAAGAAATAGGTCATCCAAGGTCATTCTTTTTCACTCCTAATGTGTAAATAAACCGCCACAAAGACAGATTAAAGAATTATATTCCCTAATGGTAAAATTTCATTTGTTTAACCGGAGAAGGAATTCCCCGGTTGAGTGAAAGTTAAATTGACACACGGACTACTAGCTGAAAATCACACATTTTCATTGGAAATTAGAATTGATTCCACGCATTGCCATGCGAACCATTTTAACAAATTTACATTAAAGCGGCACAAGACACGCGGATTGACATTCCTGGAACGTAAACGAGAAAATAATGACACTCGTAATGACATCATTTCTAAAAAATGTAATTAGAGTTGACAAAAACGAAGGCATTGAGTTTGTTTCTTAAAAATGCAAAAACACCTTGGTATTTTTATGCGTCAGCTGCTAACAGAAATTGGTGCAAGAAATATGACTTGGCTTATTTGTAATTGATTAGTCGTCGTTGATATTGCAAATTGATCAGCATTGGTTTGAGAATACATGTGGATGTGCGTTAAGCGTATTCACTCATTTCCTTATATACTTGTGCAATAAGATATTATACGTTTAATATGTTGGACCACATGTATACTGTTTCGTTGACCTCTTGGCGACTTAATTCCTAAACTATATCAATTTCATTTAATGGCATGCCTATTAATAATAGTTCATATATGTGTATATAAGTTTACTATGTTTATAATTCCAATGTTAACTGTGTTGATCGATGACGAAGTGTAAGATATTGTACTATGTATACATACATCGGCAATATGCTGATGCTTTTTGTTAACTACATGTATTTTAAACTTTTGTCTGATTATGTATTCAGCTCTTCGTGTATTTGGAAGAAATAAAGTTTTAAATATGTTATAAATACCCTTGTTACAAAATAAATATATACATCAGTACAAATTAACAATCCTAGTAAAGTTTACATGCACAGTGTAACAGATACTAACGATACTGCGCTGAATACAATAACATTTATTATGATAACGTGTTTGATTTCATCGCTTTTTATCAGACTTAAGAAATAAACAAACTTGAACATCGACGTGACAGACATATGTTACATCAATATAAAAATGAGAGGCGTTTGCCGCTTCCACAAACTGATACTGTTGAATGAAAATGTATCAGATGTGTCAGAGTTGTAGCGTCCACTGCCGTCTCATGTCAGCCTTAGCAGTGCACTCGTATGGTAGTTCTTGGTTCAAAGAAGACCATTCTGACCATGTATACACTGTTCTTTTGTATAAATGATGTTCAATGTTTGGGAAGAATATGTTTAGAACTGGCTATACACTTTCACAGTTGATACGAAATAATAATAATAATACGAACACAGTTGTGACCGTTTCAATAAAATTGACATTGTCTTAAAACGACAATTTCAGTTCGACCAATTAATGAAGCTATTTCCATCTCTTCAAGAAGACAAAACTAAAAGTCGTTTCAAAACACTTCCTCGACGGCTGCCGATAGTTGTGAATTAAGTTTTCTGCAGTTCGAGGGGTTCGGTGCTTCTCAAAATAAGATGTATGACATGTCGAAACCATTCCTCATCGGGGCTCGTTGGTTTAGTAAACAATGTTAATGTGGTTTGTAGCAGCGTCAAGAACAATGTAAACACCGGTTTCCTTAAAACGCAAATAAATCCAATACCGTGTTTGATCAGAGTTTCAAGATTCAATTTGTATCGGTTTTTTTTTTACTAATTGTTATGAGAGAACGCTAGCTATAAAACATAAAACGTGTAACAATAGGATTGGTCTTCACTTTTTATGTATGTTTATGCATTATGTTCCCTCCAAAAATCTTCAAATGGAAATGATTGATTTTGAAATCTTTGTAAATTGACACGGCATAGTTTGTTGAACATATAAGTAGTATGTTATTGTGCATCAACCAACTAAATATCATAAAGTGACATTACTCCTATTAGCGGCGAAAACTCTTAATGATGAAACAACCAAGCGTGTATGTACTTTCATTCATATTTGTATTGCGTCAAAGTAATAGTATAATGTTAAAAAAAGACATTCAATGAATCTCATTACACATAGTATTCAGATGTAAATAAGGTTTATGAAAATAATATATGACTTTACTTTTATATATGTAAATGTATAATTGTATTATACTGTTCTATCTATATTTATGTTGTTAAATCACTGAAAAGTGGAAATAAATAGTATATATAACAGCACTTATTAATTCAGTACTTGCATTTCGTGTTGCAATCGAACGCACGAATCCAGTCGCAATATAAACAATTCAAACATGCCCATCAATATGTTTGCCATGAGTCCGTTGCTACGACGACGACACACGCGGTTTGGTATCTACAAGAAAAGGGGTCATCCAAGGTCATTCTTTGTCACTCCTAATGTGTAAAAAAAAACCGCCACAAAGACAGATTGTCGAATTGTATTCCCTTATGGTTAAATTTCATTTGTCAAACCGGAGAAGGAATCCCCCGGTTGAGTAAAAGTTAAATCGACATACGGACTACTAGCTGAAAATCACCAATTTTGATTTGAAATTAGAATTGATTCCACGCATTTCCATGCGAACCATTTTAACAAATTTTCATTAACGCGGCACAAGACATGCGGATTGAAATCCCTGGAACGGAAACGAGAAAATAATGACACTCGCAATGACATCATTTCTAAAAAATGTAATTAGAGTTGACAAAAACGAAGACATCGAGTCTGTTTCTTAAAAATGCAAAAACACCTTGGTATTGTATGCGTCAGCGGCTAACAGATATTGGTGTTAGAAATATGACGAGGCTTATTTGTAATTGATTCGTTTTGGTTGATATTGCCTGACAGACGCGTCACGTGGTATAGTCATAGTATTGGTCTGTGCTTGGCGGCTAACTACCAGAAATTGAACAAAAGAGACAAATGAAAATCATTTTGAGTTACAAGGACACAATATCCCGAAGTATTTCTACTGTTCAATTGCCTTTCGCACACTTTAGACTTTGTGCATAACAGGTTTATGTAACTCGACATTGTGAACATATCTCATAGTGAACTTATAACGTTTTGATAACGATACTATTAGGATGAAACGTTAACAGTTTGGAGGAACATGGAAATTTATACATCTATAAGAAATCATCTCTCCATACCGAAAGCGCTGCATTTGATATGTATAGCTATTATGTGTTACTTGTAATTGGATTTTGCAATTCAGCGAGATAATATGTAGCGTTGTAGAATGGAAATTCAGAGTGACAACAAATAGAGTTTTGTAATGATTATTCATAGAGATGTAATACTAGTAAACCAGCGCTGTGTAATGGCAATGCATATGCACAAAAACAGCGTTGTATAATGGTAAACATATATGCCTTCTCATCCGCTAGAGCAGGTATACTCGTGAATATAGAACTCGCTAAGTAGTTGAACTATAGTGTCAACTTAATTAATTTATCGGCAACTGAATGCAAATATTGCACGAGTAAAATATATAAGTGTTCGGAACACAATTGTACTGTAATTGTTTTATAATTTCGGTTAACTCGCACACTAGTATATTGATGAGAAATACGAAATGGCGATTCCATATTATCAACAGAGGATAAAACGAAATACAGATAGTATTGCATTGTGTTCTAATTCAGATGTAACGTTGTTAGTTGAACGTTTATGTCATTTAATCAAAAATATTTATCATTTTTCTTAAGTTAGCATTTGCATCGTATACTTGATCATGTTTTTACATTAACTACTAATTAAACTGTGTTAAGAAACTCGTATTACAACGCATTGCCCTAAATTAATATTGTATCATCGCTTCGATTCATCTTTCGATATTTCATTACCGGGCATGTGATGTCCTTAAATTATTATTTTATCATCGCTTCGATTCCTCTTTCGATATTTCATTAGTGGGCACGTCTTTGTATCATTCAAGTAAAGTGGTCCTCTCCATCAATCGCAAGTTTAATCGAACGACTTTGGGTAACCTATATAACTGGTTTCATAAAGCCAATCACTCAATCAACTTGTATTTAATTACCAATCTTGCTAATGTCATTAGTTTAGGTCGCAGCAGAACATCAGCTTATTTGATGTCCACAATCTATGATCTAACTGCCCTCGAGCATTCTTTGTTCTGATTAATAGAAATTTTCAAAGCACTGTTAAACTCATAATAAAGAAAACAATCAAATGGTTCATTGAATATTTTTTTTAATAATAAAATTCGGGGTTTCTTACCAGCAGTATATTAATTAATCCTCAATGCGTACATATAAGGTATACATGAGGTTTGTCTGAAATAAAACGTGTGACGTCAATACATACATACGCAGCTGTGTTTATTTTATCCTAAGATTGAGGCAATATCCAATACTTTATATAAGCTTTATTATTTAAAAAAAAAAATCAAACGTAATAATGGCTAATGTTGATAATATCCTCCACTGACAAGTGATAAATGTTGCCCTTCTTTTGGTTGGAATTAATCAAATTTTTAGCCTCGTGCGCGTTTGCAATCGATTTGATATCTAACCTTGTACATTCACTACAACAATGGGAACATTGACATCGTAGAATTACAATTAAAGCTAGCGTATTAAATTGAAATGTATATTCAAATGTGATATGTCAGGGACTTCGTCTCTTTGTTGTCAGACATTTTTAACACATGATCTTGCTGCGATAATAAAGACACTTTAACATGTGGCCTCTATGGGTATATAAATGGAAATAAACTTAGTGTCTTCCTGTAAATGTGTTATATTCTGTTCTTCGTGAATTCAATTGCCACATATCCTTACACTGGAGGATTTTAAAATATTATATTTTATACATTGAATCAATCAATAGGTTATTTTATATAATTAATAATATTACATAATGGTAGCACTTTTTGCTATTATTCATACAGCCACATTGGTTCAGTATGAGAAACAAGCTGTACTCATGTAAAACCTTTCTTGTTAAGATAATTACTTCTAAAGTTCTTAATTGCTAAATGCATGAGAATTTCGAATGCCAAGATGAGTTTCTACCCATATTGATCTAGTCATTACCATAATCATTATATTGCTTTACAACACAATTGCAACTGTACATTACGCACACCACAAACGTGCAAATGTAAACATTTGCTGCATGGGTCTTGGGTAAAATCTATGTTAGGAAATCATACTAAATCGTTTAAAACATGACCGGCACGGGATTGTCAGTTTTACTAATACTTATTTTGGCTTCATGGATTGCCTGATAATTATTATATTTGTAAAGTAGAGAAACATATGTTCTTCTGTTTCAGTATTTATGAGCCAATCATTCGACAAAAGTCTGCATCTTAATTCTGGTAATATGTATTGATTTGCTAAAATTATGTTTTACCAAGCTTACATTCGCGCGAAATGCCTAAAGAAAAGAAATAAAAATGTCAGTTGCACACTCATAATGTGGGTCTGTTCTCTTTGGGGATTAAAAAACAATACTCATGCCCTTGTGCAATCATATCTCTATCATTAAAAAGCGAAATAGGGGGCGAATCGATGTAATGCATTGAGAACATTTAACGTTGTTTAAACGTTATACGGGTTTCTCCGATTGATTTAATAGAATTCTGAAACGATGCCAGATATGACAAATGATGAAACTTGTCGTGATTATACAAATGACACACTTCCTTTAATCGTGTAATGTGCATTTGTCGTTTCAATCAAACCAGTTTGGTTTGAAACTATACTTTATAATAATAGTATGCAACAGTTGAAAGAGAAACATTCATGACCTAATAATTATATAAGGTTTATGAATTATGGGGCTATCTTCAGATTGAAAAAAATACGTGTACGCCACGTGAATAGTAAAGAGCGTTTAGAACATAGAATCGTGCAATCATCATACATTCGAAAAAACGATACCGTGGTCAACGTTAACACGAAAATTTAAAAGAATTTTTTAATTTATATCACTTTTTGTAAATGTCATGTATTTCTGCTACACACACTATTCAATCAATTATGCTGCCATTTAACAATGAAACGCAGATGCGAATTTAAATCAGTGACATGTGTTCAATATGGATCTGTTCTCACAATTGATTAAACAGGATGCCGATGTTTCGCTCGTGTGTGAGGATATGTCATGAAAAAAGGAGTAACATTCCAATCATGATGAAATATGGTTTCTCACTTCGATTCACGCGTCACGTTTCGTCATTCGTGTTTTGATTTATTGTCTTCATATGTTCGTTTGATTGAGATCGTTTTAGAAGCGCGTTTGGTTTATTATTTATTCTGGGGAAAGAGTAAGGTTCGGCCAGCCCTCAAACCGGTTTAAACCCCAATGCTTTGAGATGACCGTTACAATGCACTAATCCCAGTTTTTATCATTTTATGTTTAAAGTTGGTGTTCTGTTAAAAGTGGTGGAAAATAAGAAGATTTTTTCTCCTAATATAGTTTCTGGATTTTATCGTTTACTGTATTAATACTGGATTCAACGGTTGACTTTATACGAATTTGAATACAGGACCATTGCAATGGATTCAAAAAATTGTTTTCTAGCCCCAAACAACAATTAAATTGCCTGAACGTTTTCGTTAAAATATATTATCCTCTTATTATTTTATTTCTTAACTTTAGGTACACGTACAACACTTAATCCTAACAACAATATATATACAAAAAAACATTACTTTACCATATTTACCAAAATATTTAAAGCAAAGAATTTGTTTATGAAGACGAAAATTCCGTTGTTAGTGTAAAAACACAATAACAAGATCTCAATTCCGAATGTCTTGTGTAGCATGTGTAGTTACGGTTCCGATTTATCGTGAACGCATTTTACTTCCTATAAATCGGTCATGTCATCTTGACACTAATGGCGTGTTATTTGTTCGTGCACACGTCAAAGCTAATTAATTGCTTCTTCAAAATGTGTGCTGCTTATTTTTCGACCATCTGGATTCCATATTGAGAACAAAAATACCCGACGAATCAGTATGGCATTACCACGCACTTGTTCCAAAACAACTTGTTTTGAAAAATAAAATCAAATTTATCAACTTTTTTTATTCAACGCATGCATTAAGTTTTTGTTTTCTTTTTATTTTGAGGTGATTGTGTTGCTCTTTTGATTTATTTAAGCACCGTTCGTTGGTTAAAAGAAATTGTTTTACTTCAAAGATTTTACTATTGAAAATCTGTACAGTTTTATAAGCAAACATACCTCGATTACATCCGTTAATGTACAATTCATGCCCCACAATTGTCAAATACAACAATTGTATCATGCATTTTATTATGTTTTCAAAATATCTAGCAGATATTCACGATTCATGAAGTAACAAAAGTACTAATATAACGTGCAGCGATGTGTCATATTTCCGCGTTCCTTTGTAAGTTGAACAGAACTGATTGTACACATGTGAAATCAGTACATATTGTGTTGATCCACTCCCCCGCACTGGAAACTGATATGTGTTGTGTTGATATCAGCCACCAAGTAATTGTTATCTGCCATACACGGCTCAAATTGTATACCAATCGGCTAGTATCCTTTTACAGATATTTAGTTTTGTTCTATATATTAATTCGAAAATGTACGTCAGCTTTGGAAAAAAGAAACACTAAAATGGAAATACAGATAGCGGTGATATTATTCTTTGCTTAACGCAGGGTTCTCCAAATTGACACGATTATCGTCGCAGATCGCCCTATCATTTTGTTATCAAAATCGCTCTTGGCTGCTGATATTAATATCGGGTAAGATAAAGGTTATGTTTTAGTAAAAGAGAATAAACGCTTGGCAGTTCTTAACTATGCACTCATCTACGGCTGAAAGTGGTAGGAAGACGATATGGATAAAGTGCATATCATTATATCGGTAAATTAAACTACAAACGAAAATGAAGTACACAACAAATGCAATACTAATTTTTGTGTTAACATTTAAATTCAGAATATTTGTTTTACATTCAATTATGTTCTTTATTTGTGATAATGTTCATTGCGATGTTGAATAACCAGTGTCGACATGAAATGTGACACACTCCCACATACTGGATACGTAATACTTTAGATAAATACGATTTTATAATGCAAGTGTTTTATTGAAGAGACGTGTCTGCTTCGTGGCGATTATTGTGCTACGATACTCCAAGGATATCGTTTTCCGTCAGTCCGATAATTGTTACATGGTACAAAGTGTAACATTGAATTTTGGCATTGCTCAGACAGTCTGAACAAGTTGTATACTCTATTTTGCGATAATACTTACTTTAACTAGGAAAACAGTTGCCATGCATAAATTGTATCTACAGTTTATAATAGAATTTGACCCAACGTCCATAGTCACACACTTTTAATAAAAACTTTAAAATAACATGTCCATATAGAGACTAGTGTGCCTCTTTTATTATTTGTATTTTACACGACTTGCATTGTCCAAACCAGTAGGCGTTGTAATGCGTTGATTTTTATTCTAATTAACTGCAATTCTAATCTTGCTGTATCCATAATCATAAAATAATTCAGCCATCAATTGTGTTTATAAATAGCAAAGTGTAAGCCATATTAACAATCAAAAGCAACGAATATTTCATAAAATATTTCATAAAATAAAGTAAACTCATAAAAAAACCAGTGTTCCTTAAAGCAATAGCCAAAATGTCAACGCTAGATGTGCTCTGGTAACATAGGTTTAACTACATACAGAATGCCTTTTTTTATATCTGTTGGTACTATATAATATTCAACACATGTTTATGTACCAATCAAGTGTTCATGTGTTGTTTGAATAGATATCGTTGCGGAAAATTAAAATGGAATATATTGTAGATCAAAAAATAAAAAAATAAAATTTTGTATCTTATTATGTCTATGTTAACAGACCACATCTTGCGTTTAAAATTTCGGCTATTGCTTTAAGAAACACACTGATTGTTTATGGGTAAACTTCATTTTACGAAATAGTTTACGACATATTCGTTGATTTTGAGTATTAATGATTAATTGCAAAGTGCATGCTCAAATTAAAACCGTTGTAACCTATTAAGAATTCATGCGATGTTCGAAAAGTTAGTTGCATGTTTTAAATTATCTTTACGTAAGTGTTTAATAGTTACTTTTAACTTATTAAACACCAGTCAGTCTCATTGTAACGTTTAACACTATTTTTCAACACACTTTCAATTTCTATCACAAATGCTGTCAATTATAGCAGCTACTGACAATTCAATCTGCAATAATATTGTTCAATTATTTAACAACGTTAAACGTTTTTCGTGTGGAGGTGGTTCCTAACTATGTATTTGCGAGGGAGAATTGGAAAGGATTATTAATCCATTTGTTTCCCATATGAATCGTATATTCCCCTAAACTGACATGCGTTATAAGAAAATGCAAGGGCTTTTGCGAGTCGTGTCAGTTTAAATTGCTGCTTGTAAATCAAGCAGTTTGAAATTGTCGCTTGTGTGTATGGTATCAATTGAATGTTTTAAAACACAATATTTTAAATAAACAAAAGATATGCTTGAGTATCAAACACTGATATTGGTTTGAAAACGGTTATTGTCCACAATATTGTTGGGGTTGTGTTTACTTAATTCAAACAGTTTTTGAAATGTACCATTTGCATATTTTCCAACCCATTAACAGTTTTACAATATAAGTGTCATACAAATCGAAAGCAATATCATTTAAATGGATGAACTACTTCCGCGATGTGTTTACGTCTGGGTCATGTGAATGCATAACAAACCATGTGGATCTGAAAGCGTGGATTCGAAGTTCGTGTGTTAAGCAGAAATTAAATATTCGGACCAAATTTATACTGTTTTTTTTATGTTTATTGAAAAGTTGTTAGACATAACCATATTCCGTAAATATACAGCATAAAACATGGGAAAATGCTGAAACAAGATTTAACCTGTATTATTTATTTTTACCATGGCGGTGCATACACGAGTTAATATTCGTGAAAAAGTAGTACAGTTGTATGTAGCAAATCTAAAATGTATGCCGTTTGGAGAGACTTTCCAAACATTTGACATCCAAAATAAAATGAAAAATAGATAGTTGTAATTGAGTAATATATTATATACATCTTATGTAATTTGTTTGGTTGTATGCAATTGCGTGAAAAATAAGTTTTTAGAAAGTAATGCTCATATGAAAGTTTAATGTTTTCTAAATTGTTGCAGGTGTATTGGTTTCATAAATTGACTTAAAGTAACATTAATGCTCAAAAATCAACGGAAATTTCGTTAAATATTTCGTAAAATAAAGTTACCCAATAAAAAAATTCAATGTTCCATATAGCAAAAGCCAAAATTTCAAAACGAGATGTTTTCTGGTAACATGGATGTTTGTAGATACAAATTGCTTGTTTTTAATTTTTCGTGTCACAATTAATTCCATTTTAATTTTCCGCACTGATATCTATTCATACGGCATACGAACACTAAAATGGTACCATGTTAGTGTCCGTGTGTCGTATAAATAGATGAATGAAAGTAAATGCTAAGACTACAAAGATGCCTGCGTTTTAAAATGCCTTTGATTTCTTATAGGGTATCCATATTAGAGTCATCTGTGTCGCTCTTTTTGTTATGTGTCACTATAAATGGCAGACAGCATTGCAAATTACTTCTGCAAATAAGTTATAGGTTTGAAAATTTATACCACTTCTATGTATTTTACTGCAAAGATTATCCGCTGATCTTTTTGTCCTTTTGTTTAAGATAATTGCCAAACAAAAATGGAATGAATATTCTTGATATGTGTTAAAAAATATGCTTTTCGCTCAGATGAATAAATAGATCCCAACTTGCTTTCTCAATAACAGGCGATGGGATATTTAAAACCATATGTTGAATAAAGATTGCGAAAATAATATGTTGACATTAAAATGGCTTTAATGTATTCAAAGTATTCAATATATTGTTTTCCCTTTTTCGGAAAATATATGCATATTTCATAAATTGTTCTTTTTGTTGTTGTTATTTGTTTGTGTGCACAATCTAAAAAAGTTACATTTTCGAGAAAAACAAAGAATATTTGATTAAAAAAACGTTACAAGCTTAAATGCCTACTTTTCAAGAAATAATTAAAAGCAAACATGTTATATTATATATAAAACCCAACTTTAGCACTGGCGCATATGTGTTATGCATGTGTGTACTTTCGAACGTAGAAATGGAAGTGCAGCTAGATGGATACAGTTCACAAAACGTATTACTGAAGTGTGATATAATAATTGACAAAATGTGTTACAAAATAAAATATATCTGAATAAATTAGCTATGCTAGTAAAGTTTAGATGCATAGTGTAACAGATACTAACGATACAGCCCTGAATACAATAATAGAGATTGTGATAATCTCTTTTGTTTCCTCAGTTTTAATCAGGCTTAAGAAACAAACTTGAACATCGCCGTGACAGACACGTGTTTCATCAATATAAACATGAGAGATGAGTGTCGCTACCACAAACTGATACTGATGACTGAAAATGTATCAAACGTATCAGATTTTTTGCGTCCACTGCCGTCTCATGTCAGCCTTAGCAGTGCGCTCGTATGGTAGTTCTTGCTTCAAAGAAGACCATTCTGACCATTTTTACATTGTTCTTTTAAATTGATGAGTTTCAATGTATAAGAAGAAAATGTTAAGTATAGGGTGAAAACGTTTATAGTTGATACAAAAGAATAATAAAACGAACACCTCTTGATTGTTTCAATAAAACTGACATTGTCAACAAAACTACAAGTTAAATTCGACCAATTTATGAAACAATTTCATCTCTTCAAAATTACAAAACTGAAAGTCGTTTCAAAACACTTCCTCGAAGGCTGCCGATATTTTGGGAATAAAGTTTTCCTCTGGGACACAAATATTATTTTTTCTGCAGTTCGAGGGGTTCGGTGCTTCGCCAAATAAGATGTATGACATGTCGAAACCATTCCTCACCGGGGCTCATTGGTTTAATAAACAATGGTATGTTCAGAGCATCAAGATTCAATTTGTATCGGTTATTTTTTTTTTAATTGTTATGAGAAAACGCTAGCTATAAAAAATAAAATGTCAGCCTATGCATTATGTTCTCTCCAACAATCTTCAGATGGAAAGGATTTATTTTGAAATCTGTGAAAATTAAAATTGCATAGTTTGTTGAACATATAAGCTGTATGTTCAGTTTTTTTCTTTATTTTGGGAAAGGGCCTGGCTGGCCTTCAATTTTGTGGAAAAACTTTATGGAAAAAAACTGAAAAAGGGGAAGACATAATTTCATAAAGTAAGCTTTGGGGAAAATTGCATCATTTTAAAGAAAATTATCTATGGGGAAGTGGCCTTTCTCTTGTTGAAAGGGGCCTATATAAGGCCCTTGCTATAGAAGGAAAAAAGCCCTGGTGTCTTATTGTATCAACCAAATAAACTTAATTAATTATTCTGAGATTTTTATTATAATTGTTATATGTGATTATGTTTTGTATGGCATGACAGTAAACAATACTTATTAATTCAGTATTTGTATATACAACCGTGTTGTAATCGTATCAACTATGAAACTTTATAGCCAGTTCTTTATATTTTCGTATCAAACATTTAAATTCAGTAACACAATCATTAATACACGGCTGCAGTCGCAATATAAAGATGCAGACATGCACATCAATCTGTGTGTCATGAGTCCATTACTATGACGACGACACACGAGGGGAGGTATCTGCACGAAAAGAGACATCCAATGTCATTCTTTTTCACTCGTAATGTGTAAATAAGCCATCACAGAGACCGATTGTCGAATTATATTCCCTAATGGTTAAATTTCATTTGTTAAACCGGAGAAGGAATCCCCCGCTTGAATCAAAGTTAAATCGACACCCGGACTACTGGCTGAAAGTCACCAATGTTCATTGGAAATTTGAATTGATTACACGTATTGCCATGCGATCCATTTTAACAAATTTACATTAACGCGGACCAAGACATCTGGATTGAAATCCCTGGAACGGAAACGAGAAAATAATGACACTTGCAATGACATCATTTCTGAAAAATGTAATAAGACTTGACAAAAATGGAGGAATCGATTTTTTTTTTTCTTAAAAATGCAAAAACACACCTCGGTATTTTTTGCGTCAGCGGCTAACAGAAAATGGTGAGAGCACTATGACTATGCTTATTTGTAATTGGTTAGTTGTCGTTGATATTGCCTGGCAGACGCGTCACATGGTATAGTCATAGTATTGTTTTGCGCTCGATGGCTTATTTTCAGAAATTGAACAAAACGAAAAATGAAAATCGTTTTGAGTTCCAAGGGCAACATATCCCTAATTATTTCTACTTTTCAGTGACCTTTCAGTCACACTTTAGACTTTGTGCACAACAGATTTGTGAAACTCGACATTGTGAACATATCGCATAGTGAACTTATAACTTAATTCGCTTGGAAAGCTACCCTACTATTTGGATGAAAAGGTAACAGTTTGGAGGAACAGTGAAAGTTCTTATTTCTCCTGCAAATATGGTATGCGCGAGGATTATTTTAATTAAAAAGCACTATGAAAAGAATATACCGGCACTTAATTTTATTCACAAACATGTGTATTATTTAGACACTAGATACTGTATTTAATCTCTGATACGAGTTGTTTATGAATTCTTTTCGAAAACAATACTATTTGTGCTCCTAGTTTTTCTTCCGAACGATTATCATTTTCATTTTGAAGTGTCAATTTATTTGCTCATGTTCTTATGAAGAAATCACTTTTTGAACGGTAAACATCGACATTGATAGTCAAATGTTCTACAAGAAGTAGGATGTATAGCTATTATGTATAACTTGTAATTGATTTTTTTGACTTTCAGCGAGATAATATGTAGCGTTGTAGAATGGAAATTCAGAGTGACAACACATAGAGTTGTGTAATGATTATTCATAGAGATGTAATAATAGTAAACCAGCGCTGTGTAATGGCAATGCATATATACAAAACAGCGTTGTATAATAGTAAACATATATGCCGTCTCATCCGCTAGAGCAGGTATACTCGTGAATATAGAACTCGTTAAGTAGTTTAACTATAGTGTCAACTGCATAAATTGAAAGAATATTACCATCATCATCGGCAACTGAATGCAAATATTGCAAGAGTTAAATATATAAGTGTTCGTAACACAATTGTACCGTAATGGTTTTATAATTTCTGTTAACTCGCACACTATTATATTGATGAGAAATACGAAATGGCAAGTCCATAGAATAAACAGAGGATACAAAGAAATACAGATATGACTACATTGTGTTCTAATTTCAGATTTATCGTTGATAACTGAAAGTTTGTGTCATTTACTCAAACGCATTTCTAAATTTTCTTAATTAAGCATTTGCATCGTTTGCTTGAGCAAGTTTTTACATTAACTACTAATTAAAATCAGTTAAGAATCTCGTATTACAACGCATTACCTAAAAAATTATATTTTATCATCGCTTCGATTCCTCTTTCGATATTTCATTAGACTAAGTAGACATGTGATTACCTTAAATTATTATTTAATCATTGCTTTGATTCCTCTTTCGATATTTCATAAGTGGGCATGTCTGTGCTGTATCATTCAAGTAAAGTGGTGTTCTCCGTCGATCGCAAGCTTAATTGGACGACTTTGGGTAACCTATACAACTGGTTTAATAAAGCCAATCACTTAATCAACCTGTATTGTATTACCAATTCTGCTAATGTTTTATGTTTTGATCGCACCAGAACATCAGCTAATTTGATGTCCACTATCTATGATCTAACTTCCTTCGAGCATTACTTGTTATGACTTATAGAAATTTTCAAAGCCACTGTAAACATTATAATATAGAAAATAATCAAACTGTATATTTCATATTTTATAAATCGTAAAATTCGGGGTTTCTTACCGGTAGCCTGTTAATTTATTCTCGATGCAAATTTATGAGTTGTAAACGAGGTTTGTCTGAAATGGAACGTGTGACGTTAATACGTACATACGCAGCTTTTTTTTTATTTCATCAAAAGTTGTAGGCAATATCCAATTCTGTATATATGCTTTATAATTAAAAAAAAAACGTAATTATGGCTAATGTTTATAATATCCTCCACTGACAGGTGATAAATGGTGCCATTCTCTTGTTTGGAAGAAATCAAATTGTACTCTTCTTACTCGTTCGTCATCGATTTGATTTCTAACAGTGCACATAGACCACGAATGGAAATCTTGTCATCGCGCAACTGCAAGTAAAGCTAGCGCATTAAATTGAAATTAATATTGAAATGGGATAAATGTCAGGAACGTCGACTCTTTGTTGTCAAACATTTGTAACACATGCTCTTGCTGCGACTTTGAAGACACTTGAACATGTGGCCCCTATGGGTACTTAAATGATTAACAACGAAGTGACTTCCTTTAATTTTGTTCTGACTCATATTCCTCGTGAGTATTTAAAATATTGCGTTTTATAGAATGCAATATAGGATATTTTGAACAATGAATTTTGAATATTACATTATAGTCACACTATTTGCTAGTTATCCTACAACCACCTTGGTTCAGTATGAAAAACCAGTTATTTACGTTCGTCTCATCAATGAACTGACATAAAGCTCTTATTTGTAAGGATACTTACTTCTTTATTTCAATGTCAGTTGATTAGAGCATGTAAATATCGAAGGCGAAGATAAGTCTCTACCCATAATCATCAAGTCATTACCTTATTTATTAAATTGCTTAACAACACACCCGCAAATGTACACAATGTACAATACACACGCGCAAATATAAACATTTGCTGACATGAGCCTTGGGTAATACTAAATGTCCTGAACTCATTCTAAATCGTTTAAAACATGTCCACCCCGGGTGGTAAGTTTTACTTATACTTATTAAAGACTACATGAGTTGCCTAATAAACATTATATTTGTAAAGTAGAGCGATCTATGGTCTTCTTTTCAGTATGTATGACCCAATCATTCGACAAAGGTCTGCATCTAAATTCTGGTAATATGTATTGATCTGCTCAAATGATGTTTTACCAAGCTTACATTCGCGCGAAATGCCTCGAAGAAAACACATAAAAATGTCAGTTGCACACTCATAATGTAAATCTGCTCTCTTTGGGAATTAAAAATACAATACTCATGCCCTTGTGCAATCGTATTTCTATCATTAAAAAGCGAAATAGGGGGCGAATTGATGTAATGCATTGAGAGTATTTAACGTTGTTTAAACGTTATACGGGTTTCTCTGATTGATTGAATGGATTTCTAAAATAATGCCAGAAATGACAGTTGATGGAGCTTGCCGCCGTGATTATAGAAATGACACAAGTCCTATTATCATGTAGTGTGCCATAGTCGTTTCTTTGCAGCCAGTGTGGCTGGTGACACAGGTGGTTAGCGTGTGGTTATGATATTAATTAGTAAACACATCATTTTGAGTAAACAAAAAATCAAATTATAGCAAAAAAAGTACTTTTCTCAATTATTTTGTTTTTCACTATCAAATTTAATAAATTCAAAATGATGTTTTCACTAATTAATATCATAGCCACACGCTAACCACATGTGGATGGTAACTATTATTTTAAATAAAAGTATGCAACAGTTGAAAGAGAACCATTTATGACCTAATAAGTAAATAAGATATAATGGAAATTAAAGGGTGACCGCTGACGATTACACAAATATGTGTATGCCGACAACAATGATTTTTGTTTATAGCGTTTACAACAAAGCAACGTGCAATCATCTCACGTTCGGAAAAAGAATAGTAGCGTGGTCAATGCAAACATGAAGATGTAAAAGAAATTTACCATGTATAGCGCTTCGTATGTCCTTTCTGTAAATGTCTCGTCTCGTGTTTCTGCTACACACCCAATTCTATCAATTATGCTGCCATTTAACAATGAAACGCAGATGTGAATTAAAGTCATTGACATGTGTTCAATATGGATCTGTTCTTACAAGTGATTAAACAGGATGCCGATGTTTCGCTCGTGTATGAGAGCAATGCTTTCTAACATGGCATGGAAAACGGAGGAACATTCCAATCATGGTGAAATATGGTTTCGCACTTAGTTTCACGCTTCACGTTTTTTCATTGTTTTTTATTGTCTTCATATGTACGTGTGATTGAGATTGTTTTAGAAGCGCGTCTGGTTTGCTTTTTATTCTGGTGAAAGTGCAAGGTTCTTCCAGACCTAAAACCGGTTTCAACCCCAATTCTTTGCGTTGACCGTTAAAATGCAGTAATCCCAGTTTTAATGATTTTATGTTTGAAGTTGGTGTTCTGTTAAAAAGTGGTTGATGAGAACAAGAATTTCTCTCCTAGTAGAGTGTCTGGAGTTTTATCGTTTGCTATTTTACTACTGGATTCAATGGTTGCCTTAATACTAATTTTTATGCAAGAACATTGCAATGGATTGAAAATTTGTTTCGTAGTCCAAAATAAAAATCAAATTGCCTAAATGTTTTCGTTAAAATATGTTATCCTTTAATTGTTTTATTTCTAAACTTACAGGTACAACACACAATCCTAACAACAATATCTATATACAAAACGCATTCATTTACCAAATGTACCAAAATATAGAAAACAAACACAATTCTTGATGAAGAAGAAAATCCCGTTGTTAGTGTACAAGCAGAATAACAAGATCTCGATTTCGAATGTCTAGAATAGCATGTGTAGTTTGGGATCCGATTTATCGTGAACGCATTTTACTTCCTATAAATTGGTCATGTGATCTTGACACTAATGGCGTGGTATTTGTCAATGCACATGCCAAAGGTAATTAGTTGCTTCTTCAAAATGTGTGCTGCTTACTTTTCGACCATCTGGATTCCATATTGATAACAACAAAACTCGTCGTATCATTCTATCATTACCATGTTCTTGTAAAAATAAAACGATCGAATCGATTATTTAACGCATTCACTTTGTTTATTGTTGTTTTTATTTTGAGGTGATGGTGTTACTTGTTTGATTCTATTTCAGCACAGTTCGTTGTTTGAAAGAACTGGCTTTACTTAAAAGAGTGTATTATTGAAAACATGTACAGTATAAGAAGCAAACATACCTCGATTACATTCGTTAATGTACCATTCATGTCCTACAATTGTCAAATACAACAATCACATCGTTCATTTTATTTTGTTTTCAAATACTTAGCAGATATAGACGGGACATGAATAGAAAACATTAAACGTATTAATTTGACTTGCAGTAATGTATTATATTTCCGCGTTCTGTGTTAGTTGAACAGAACTGATATTATAGAAGGCATGTGAAATCTGTACATATTTTTGTTGATCCACTCCTCCGCGCTGGAAACTGATATGTGTTCTTCTTCTTCTTCGTTTATATTACTATATCCCTCTCTGGGGCATTGTGTTGTGTTGCTATCAGCCACCAAGTAATTGGTTTCAATACACAGCTACAATCGGGAATACCAATGGATCAAATGATAGTATCGATTAAGAGATATGTATTATTGCTCGATAGATTACTTCAGGTTGTATACGTTAGCTTTGGACAAAAAGGAATACTCATATGGAAATAAAGATAACCGTCACATTTGTTAATCAGAAGGTTCATCTGTTTTAAGAATTGGACACGGATATCGTCGCAGATTGTCCTATCGTTTGTAATCAAAATCGGCTTTACAATACAAGTGTCATACAAATTGAAAGCAATATTATTTAAATGGATGCACTACTTCTGTCTACGCCATGAGTTTTAAATTACAGATGTCTTCCGAGTATTATTAACTTTTTTAGTTCTTATCTGCTACGTAGATTTGTTTGTTGTGCCGAGATGTGTTTAGGTCTGGTTCATGTGAATGCATAACATAACATTTGGATCTGGAAGCGTGGATTCCAAGTCCTTGTGTTTAGCAGAAATTAAATATTCGGACCAAATTTATACTGTTTTTTTGTTTGTTTGAATAGTTTGAAGACATAACCATATTTGACATTTCCGTTAATATTCGGCATAAAACATTTAACCTGTATTATTTATTTTACCATAGAGGTGCCTACACGAGTTAATATTGTTGAAAACATTTTACATTTGTATGCAGCAAATCTAAAATGTATACCGTTTGGAGGACTTTCCAAACATCTGACATCCAAATAAAATGAATGAAAATTTGTGTTTAATTGATGAAATAAACCACTATCTTCCACCTATGCACTATACACACGCTAACAGTCTTCAGTCTATTAATATGACACAGCAGGAGGTCATTGACTCAATTACATATCTTAAGGTAGGAAAAGCGTCCGGTCCAGATGGAATAGACAATCGACTCCTCAAAGAGGCAATGCATCAATTAAGCTACCCTTTGTGTGATTTGTTTAACACTTGTTTAACTACTTGCAAAATGCCTTCTTGCTGGAAAATTGCAAATGTGTGCCCAATTTTTAAAACAGGCGATCCATCCCTAGCGTCTAATTATCGACCGATATCACTGCTTAATACTATTGAGAAGGTTTTTGAGAGGATACTACATGAACACATTTTTAATTGTCTTCATGCAAATTCATTCTTTGCACCCACTCTATCTGGATTCTTGCCTGGTGACTCGACTGTCAATCAGCTTACATACATTTATAATACATTTTGCAGAGCTCTAGACAATGGCCTTGAGGTCAGAGTTGTATTTTTTTATATTAGTAAAGCTTTTGATAAAGTATGGCAAAAAGGTGTATTATGAAAACTGCAACAAGCAGGCATTCGAGGAAATCTTTTAGCATTTTTGTGTAATTATCTTCTGATCGTAAACAAAACGTTATCTTACCGGGAGCGCACTCAGCCCCTATTGAAATTCTCGCCGGTGTCCCCCATGGCTCTATTTTAGGACCACTTATGTTTCTAGTGTATATAAATGACATTATCGCTGAAATACAAGCACACTTACAATTATTCGCTGATGACACCAGTTTGTTCATGGTAGTAAATTCACCGAATGAAACTGAAGCCGTATTGCAATCTGATATTGATAAAATATCAAGCTGGGCTGACAAATGGTTGGTATATTTTAACCCCTCAAAATCTGAGTCAATGCTTTATATCTCGCAAAATTAATAAACCATCTCATCCGTCATTGACTATGCAAAATGTAAATATACCCGTTATTGATGTCCATACACATTAAGGTGTTTTTACAATGACTGCACTTGGCATTCGCATATATCTTTCATAACGGAAAAGGCATGGGCACGAGCTCATATAATGCGTAGATTAAAAATAATGCTTGATAGAAAAACTCTCGATAAAATATATTTTTCGTTTATAAGACCAATCCTTGAGTACTCAGACGCTGTATTTGATAATTGTACGCAATACGAAAAAGATGAACTAGACAAAATCCAAACCGTAGCCGCGCGAAAAGCATCTGGATGCACACGTTTAGTATCACTAGAAGACCTTTATAATGAAATTGGATGGGAAAATATCAGTCAACGAGAACGCAAACACAAACTAATATTAATGTACAAAATGAACTCTAGCAATGTTCCAAACTATGTAAACTAGTCCCTTTTTCCAGCAACCGTTGGGTCGAGTAGCAATTACTCATTAAGAAATTCGTCACACCTCAGAACAATTCAAGCGCGAACATCACTTTATTTAAATTCGTTTCTACCGCCCACTGTATCTGAATGGAATAATCTTCCAAATGACGTAAAAAACGCTGATTCGATTCATTCCTTTAAAAGGCTTATTAACATAGATCGACCGATTCCAAATCCACTTTTCTCATACGGCGAACGACGCTCCCAAATGTTACACACGCGCCTAAGAACAAAGTGTAGTGCCTTAAACGAACATCTTTTCAGACGCAATATTATTACATCCCCGCTATGTCTATGCGGACGTCATGAAACGACGTCACATTACTTTCTCGAATGCGCTCAGAATGTACATATTCGCGGCGAACGTTTTAACTCAATAACCGTATATTCCGTCCCCTGCATCGATACTTTTCTATATGGAGACAACACTCGTGACTATTAAACAAATACTAAAATAGCTGATGCAGTTCATAAATTTATTAATAGTAAGCGATTTGATTCGTAATATGCTACAGAACGACTCTCAATTCCTTTTTCTTATTTTCTTTCCCTATCAATCATCTCTTAAATTCTGTTATGTTCTTCCCAGAACTCTGCCAGTCTGTCTCCTTCACCTTTCAAATGCCAACCTATAACCTTTTTTCACAAATGAAACTCTTTACTCGCAGTTTCTATATATTTTATCCATATTGTTATTATTGTGTTATCACAAAAAATCATCTATGTTCGTCTGACAACATGTAATTGTATTTGTATAGGGAGAAGAACTATATAAGACATTGTCTTCCGTTCCAATCCTATTCAAACATGTAAACTGTATAAATGTTGTATGTAATTCTATGTAAAACAATGTGTTTTGTTTGAAATTAATATGTTTAAACTAAATAAAATGAAAAATAAAATGATGTCATTTGTTTGGTTGTATGTGATTGCGCCAAAAATTAGTTTTTATAAAGAAATGCTCATATGAAAGTTTAATGTTTTCTGCATTTCGGAAAAAGTAAATGCTAAGACTACAAATAAGCCTACGTTTTTAAATGACTTTGATTGGTTCTAGGGTATCCGTATCAGAGTCATGTATGTCGCCCTTTTTGTTATTTATCACTGCAAATGGCAGATTACATTGCCAATTTCTTCTACAAATACTTTATACGCATACAATTGATACCACGTCTTAGTCATTTGCTGCAAAAAATACTCGCTGATTTTTGTTTGTCATTTTGTTTTACATAATTGACAAACAATAATGGGAATTAATATTTTGGATATGTGTTGAAAATGATGTTTTTCGCCTAGGTGAACAAACAGATCAAAACCTGCTTTTTCAATAACGGGCGATTGGATATAAAATCCCGTTCAATAGAAAAAAAGGTATATATCTAAACGTGAACGGATTTTAACGCGAGTATATACGATCTTATTGCTTTTTTAAAACAGATAAAACGGTGTACATAATATAGATAAATTAATTTTAAACAACATTCCTTGTTCATACCCATATGTTGGTAAACGATTTCGAAAATTATATGTTGAAATTGAAATCACTAAAGTGTTTTCTAATGATAAAATATATTGTTATTCCTTTGTCGGAAAATGTATGCATCTTCCAAATATATAACATATTGGTTTATTGGATTTGATAAATGACTTTCGGATGATGACTGGAGTTTTTCATTGAGAACGTCTCAAGGAGTTCGAAACACCTCTGGTCTACTGCAAAATCATTTGTTTGTGTTTGTTTTAACTGCGTCGGATTTAAATTGTCATTTTGGTAGTTGTTACTTTTTGTATGCAAAATCGAAAAAGTAACATTATGAATTTTCAAGAAAAACAAAGCAAATTTAATTTTCAAAAATTAAAAAAAAAAGTTACAAGCTTAAATGTTTATTTTTCAAGAAATAATTTTGTCGCTACCACAAACTTATACTGTTGACTGAAAATGTATCAGACGTATCAGAGTTTTAGCGTCTAGTGCCGTCCCATGTCAGCCTGAGCAGTGCGCTCGTATGGAAGTTATTCAAAGAAGACCATTCTCACCATTTATACACTGTTCTTTTGTATTAATGATTTAAAATGTTTCAGACGAAAATATTAAGAACTGGATATACACTTTTATAGTTGATACGAAATAATAATAAAACGAATACGTCTTGATAGTTCAATAAAATTGAATTGTCTCAAAACGACAATTTCAGTTCGACCAATTAATGAAACAAATCCATCTCTTCCACAAGATAAAATTGAATATCGTTTCAAAACATTTCCACCAAGGCTGCCGATATTTGTGATTTAAGCTTTCCTCTGGGACGCAGCTATTATTTTTTCTGCAGTTCGCAAAAAAAATGTATGACATGTCGAAACCATTCCTCATCGGGGCTCATTGGTTTAATAAATAATGTTAATTTGGTTTGTAGCAGCGTCAAGAACGATGTAAACACCGGTTTCCTTGAAAGGCAAATAAATCCCATACCGTGTTTGATCACAGCTCCAAGATTCAATTTGTATCGGTTATTTTTAATAATTGTTATGAGGGAACGCTAGCTTCAAATAATAAAACGTATTGCAATGGGGTTGGTCTTCATTTTTTTATGTATGCCTATGCGTTATGGTCTCTCCAACAATCGTCAGATGGAAATGATTTTTTTTTTTTAATTTGAGTAAAATTAATATATCATAGTTTGTTGAACATAGAAGCAGTATAGTCTTATTGTATCAACTAAACAAACTAAATTAATTCTTATGATGGTTTTCTTTTAATTATAATTGTTATCTGTGATTATTTTATTTCTTTCATGACAGTAAACAACACTTATTAGGTTCAGTAAAGTCCAACCTGAGAACAGCGGTCAGTCAAGGGGAATGACCAAAGTCACGTTGAAGACATGTACTTGCATATACAACCGTGTTTTAATCGAACGCATGGCTGCAGTCCCAATATAAAAATGTAGATATGCACATCAATCTGTGTGTCATTGCTATGACGACGACACACGAGGGAAGGTATCTGCAAGAAAGGGGTCATCCAAGGTCATTCTTTGTCACTCCTGATGTGTAAATAAACCGTCGCAAAGACAGCTTGAAGAACTATATTCCCTAATGGTAAAAACTCATTTGTTAAACCGGAGAAGGAATCCCCCGCTTGGGTGAAAGTTAAATCGACACACGGACTACTAGCTGAAAATCACCAATTTTCATTGGAAATTAGAATTGATTCCACGCATTGCCATGCGAACCATTTTAACAAATTTGAATTAACGCGGCACGAGACATGCGGATTGAAATCCCTGGAATGGAAACGCGAAAATAATGACACTCGCAATGACATCATTCCTAAAAAATGTAATTAGAGTTGACAAAAACGAAGGAATCGAGTGTGTTTCTTAAAAATGCAAAACACCTCGGTATTTTATGCGTCAGCGGCTAACAGAAATTGGTGCGCGAAATATGACGAGGCTTATTATTAATTGATTAGTTGTTGTTGATATTCCCTGAGAGACGCGTCACGTGATATAGTCATGGTATTGCTTTGAGCTCGACGGGCTTACTACCACAAATTGAACAAAAAAGACAAATGAAACTAAGCATGAGTTCCGAAAACGACACATTCCGGAGTATTTCTTCTGTTTAGTTGCCTTTAGCACACTTAAGACGTTGTGCACAACAAGTTTGTGTAATTCGACATTGTGAACATATCTCATAGTGAACTTATATCTTACTTTGCCGGGACGGATACCCTTTTGTAAACCATACTAGTAGGATAAAACGTTAACAGTTTGGAGGAACAGTGAAAGTTCTTAAGTCTCCTGCAAATATGCGTGAGGATAATTTTCATTTAAAAGCACTATGAAAAGAATATACCGGAACTTAATTTTATTCAAAACATTTATGTTAGTTAAACAATAATTACTGTATGTAATTTCTTATACGAGTTTTTATGATTTCCATTTCAAAACAATGATATTTTTGCTCCATTTATTTTTCTCTCACGATTATCATTAACATTTGGAACTGTCAATATATTCGCATGTTCTTATACAGAATTTTCAAAAGAATTCACTTTTAAACGGAAAAAATGGCCATTTAAATTCAAATGTGATTCAGCAATCAAGTATCATATGCTGCAAGCGCTTCAACAGGACGCATTTTATGTATTTAGCTAGTATGTGTTTCTTGTAACTGCATTTTGCAATTCAGGTAGACAAGATGTAGCGCTTTGTGATGGAAATATTCAGAGTGACAATAAAGTGTGTAAAACAGCGTTGTGTAATGGATATTTATAGACAGATGATACTAGTAAAACAGCGTTGTGTAATGGCTATTTATAGACAGATGATACTAGTAAAACAGCGTTGTGTAATGGCTATTTATAGAGAGATGATACTAGTAAAACAGCGGTGTGCAATGGCTATTTATAGAGTGATGATACTAGTAAAACAGCGGTGTGTAATGGCTATTCATAGAGATGAGTCCAGTAAAACAGCGGTGTGAAATGGCTCTACATAGAGAGATGATACTAATAAAACAGCGGTGTGAAATGGCTATTATGCGAAACAATAAATACCGGTGTGTAATAGCAACCCAGAAAGAAACAATGAATCAGTATTGTGTTATGGCAATCCAAAGAGAAAGTACACTTAAATGTAACATTTACTTTCGTTTCAGTGATAGTGGGACAACTAGAGAAGTTTCTAGTGGATGTGCATGACGAACACGTGATGCGCGGCGGCACAGCGGTCTTCCAGTGTGAAATCCCGCTCTGGAGCGACTATGTGAAGGTCACTGGCTGGACACAGGGGTCACAGGCCATAGTTCAAGGTCACTAGAAGATCTTCTTGTATTTATACAAATTGGCTTTTTTAATATTTGCCGAATAGTTTTTAGTCTGTTAACTAAATTATATTATATGTATTGCAATATATATCCGCTTCCGATCATAGTAATTCGTGTGTTGCTATAACAATTATTGCATGTGTTTTTCATAGTGTACGAATTGTCGCCCTTATAGTACAACTTTAACATATGTGCAATAATACACACACACACACGCACGAACGCACGCACGCACGCACGCACATACACACACACACACACACACACACACACACACACACACACACACGATTCAATAGTCACATGTAAAACGTCCATTAGTGTAACATATGTATACGCTGTATGTATTTGGAAGGTAAAATTGCATACGCAGTTTAATGTTATTTATTCGGAGTTTGAACTAGTATTTGTATCGTGCAAAAGCGCTTCATAACCAGAAGGACTAACATTTCAGGTGGTCGATTTAGTATGACGTCATCAGGTGAGCTGCACGTGCGTGACGTCAGAGACTCGGACGCTTACACCGAATTTCGTTGCACCGGAACCAGCGATGTGGCGGCTAAACAGAAGTTAAGCGGACCAGCGAAGTTAGAGATACATGGTAAGATGAATCAATTGACCGTATAATATAATCGTTAAAACTGACCCAGACAAACACTCTATTCATTGCCAAAATAACCCTTTCAGAAAAATCAAAATGCTGAGAGCGTTGAAAGACTGTTGGCAAAAAAATAGGCTGATAAACAGGACTGAGTGAAGTTTACAATTTTTTTCTTGAAATAAGTGAACTCCCATGTCAAAAATTGTTTATAAATGTCGTTTTCTTTAATCTATCTTTATAATACACCCTTCTTTTGCGATATTTTTACAAAGATGAAATTTAAGTTATCATTCGAATATTTCAGCAAATATTCGTTTCATTGACATAGTTTATGTGAAATGTACCGTTACCTATAATGAAATTATTTTCTCGATATGAGTTATGTGTTTGACCTTCATCTCTATGCAATCATTTATTTAATTAAAATTTTATTATATGATTGTTGTATAATTCTCCTCGCATGTCACTGTTTCAGACGGATTTGCTAGTATGGTTTTAAATATGATGTTTTATTAATTAGATTTAGAGGGGGGAAATGTATATAGAGCATAAGAACAACAGCGCACAAGAGTAATGACTGTTGCTTTAGTACTATTACAGCTGTGCTTTGGTAAATGTTCTACTTGTTTCACAAGGCCATTTCTTTTGAACCATGAGAGATGGCAACTAAAAAGTGTATATGTATAATTGTATATAGTTCATTGAAGGGATAGTTAGTTTATAAGAACCATAAATCCTGCCTTCATAATAGCACAGATATTGCACTTTCTTAATGTTCATGATACAATTTTGTAACGGCATATAACATATCTGGCATATATGGACAAGTAACAGAGATAAAAACATAAACTTCATGGGTAGGATGCTCGCATTTAGGGGAATTGTTGTGTATATGAACCGTAACATTTGCTTCCAGAATTGCAAGCGTATAGCCCCTTTGAATTTCATAGTGAACTTGTTTAATAGGACTTTACTCATTCTGACACATAAAAGATAAAAGGTTCAACATGAAGGCCTGGTTGATATGTTGATCGTGATGTAGGAGTAATTAACATTCTGCCCATCGAGAACCTTGGTCCGTGTGGCACCTCATACCTTAAAATGGACACTTATGCTATATAAATATAATGTATGTGTTACTTTTCAGTCATATGAAGTTTATTCTGTGTAGGATTATTTTATTGCATCAGTGTCTTTTAGTAAATAAAATAACATATTTATCTGCATAGTGATAATAATGCATACAAAGGTATCTAAAATATGAACAGTATTGTTTATTTTACCGTATTACTCTGCATTAAAAATGTAATAATTTACACAAAAATCATCTAACGCTTATAAAGGTATCGCTAAAACAGCTGTATTGTTCTATAAAATAATTAAAATATTTCACACACGTGTTTTTTTCAACTATATAAACACCAATATATTTTACCCATCCCCATAAAAAATGTAAACTGTGTACTACAACAATTTATATGTTTAACCGCGACAACACTTCAACATCAATATAATATCGTATACAAGTTTTCAAAAAAAAAAATCCAACCGTATATTATGATTATTTTCCTGTCTAACGAGCATACATTGCCATCATAAATACCCGTTTCATCTTCATACAGATCCCCCGGCAGGCGGCCAGAGTCCGACTTTCGATGCCTACCCGACCGTCACTGAGACGCCAGTGGGTGCTCCCGTGCTACTTCCTTGTGTCGCCACGGGCTGGCCCCTTCCCACGTACCGGTGGTTCAGACATGGGGCTCCTCTAAATGTCAGTGAATCAAGGTCAGTAAAACTGATAGATATGAGGCTCGCTCTATGAAAAGGGGGTTTAATGCATGTGCGTAAAGTGTCGAAAAATACAATAAAAGCGGAAACTGTTGTCACTGATAAGCCCGTGCGGACTGCACAGCCTAATCTAGGACGACACTTTACGAACATGCATTAAACCCTTTTTTCACATAGCGAGGCTCATATGTAGAACTTCACGAGAGTGATTTATTATTCGATGTTTTGTGTGTCTTTATGCATCGATTGATTCACCGGTATGCATCAATTGGTTCACCGGTATTTGATACATTGTGTTTCTTTTAAAAAATCATGCAGTTTTGCATTGATTTGTTGCTCTTCCGTCAATAACATCATCATCACTCGATCGTTTTTCTGCAAACAAACCAGCACTATTCGTGTGTACTCATGATAGTTTGATCAATAAAATATAAAAGTAAGAATGATAAATTATTCTTAACATGACAATAGTTTAGTCGATAAAAAAGCCCCCATTGTAATCGCAAGTTTCCGCATTCATTTACAACTCAGAGAAAGTTCTTAATATCTGTGCAAAGACATCAAGTACTGGATCTTCTCCTAGTAAACGGACACAGGAGAGTATAGCCTAAGGCTTTTGGTGCAATTGATCTTTATTTAAAAAGGTTACACAAAATTATCATAAATCAGTCGGCTGCTACTCTAGCAATTTCTTGTTAACAGGTACGTTCAGATGGGCGGTGACCTGTTTATCCAGTCCACCCAGGCGACTGACGGGGGCGAGTACCTTTGTAACGCTAGCAACCCGAGAGGGTACGCAGTGGCCAATAGGATCCTAGTAGTCATAGGTAGGAAAACACAGTTTTTTGTACATTCAAGCCTAAATTTCATTAAAATTACAATTCAAAGATAACGCTATCTGATATTCTTATGATATTTATGTAGGGTAGTTATTAACGGAAAGTACATGTAGTAAACTTATCTAAACTATGTGCAAATAAAAAGGTGCACGGTATCACAACATATTTTGGTTATGTACTAAACTTTTTTATTCCGATAGGGTCATTGGTTCGGAATTATTTTTTTACAGTAAAGGCGTTTATAATCGTAAACTTAAATAAACATGTTTTCCTTTAATTTCAACACTGCATTTTACACATTGTCCACAGAGCCACTAAGTGTTTTAATAGACCCCGGTCATCAAGTGCAAGACTCTGGCCAGACGGCCATCTTGAATTGCTCAATTACTGGCTCCCCACTTACCAGCGTCATGTGGTACAAGGACGGACAGATACTGGAACCAGACACAAGACTGGTGTTCAAGTCGGACACCCTTTTGGAAATACGGGGAGTGTCCAGGCACGACCAGGGCATGTACCAGTGCTTTGCGCTCGGAACCAACCGGGAGAGCCAGTCTGGCGCACAACTGCTTCTAGGAGGTAATACTGGAACAAGGGCCCGTATTCACCAACCATTCTTCGTTTTAAGAATAAAGAATAGACTTAGAAATAAGAAAAATCCGCCCATCGTTTGAATATATACAGGCTACCTTTGTTAATTATATCATTAAAAATAGGTTTTACATGAAGAATGATGAAGATAGCCAAGTATGACTCAACCATAAAGAATATTCTTAAATCTACTTAAGTCAAAGAACTGTTTGGTGAATACAGGCACAGGTTCACGATTCTATGGGATACCTAAGGGGTCTAAACACTAACTTCTGCTGCAAATTGCATTTAAATGCTGCTCGAGCAGCATTTATTTTTAGATTAAGCCCTTGAACCCGTCAGCCAATCAAATTTTAGCTTACAAACGGACGACATAAGCTACCTCTATGGAAACGAAATAGACCTGACTGATTGGCTGATGCCATAATCTAATAATAAATGCTGCTCGAGCAGGATTTTTCTGCTGCAGCAGAAAACAATGCTGCTTGAGCAGCAATTTGCTGCTCGAGCAGCATTTAAATGCTGCTCGAGCAGCATTTTATTCTGCTGCAGCAGAAGTTGAAGTTTAAACCCCTTTTGTATCCCATACGTTTCCGGGTACAATTGCATTGCAAATCAACATGATTTTGTCAAAAGTTTGAGTCAAGATATTAGATTATCAAATTTTAAAATATTATAAATATATGTATTCGATAAATAGTACTTTTTGTTCAGTTTCATGTAGAAATGTGGCGTGTTCTGAGAAAACTGGGCAAAATGCTTGTGCGTAAAGTGTCATCCCAGATTAGCCTGTGCAGTCCGCACAGGCTAATCCGGGACGACACTTTCCGCCTAGACTGGATTTTCGCTAAGAAGAGACATCATTTAAACGAAAAATTCCATAAAAGCGGAAATTGTCGTCCCTGATTAGCCTGTGCGGGCTGCACATGCTAATCTGGGATGACAATTTACGCACAAGCATTTTGCCCAGTTTTCTCAGAACACGACACAAATGACAAAATCAAACAGTTAAGCCATCATGAACAAACGATTCTTAACATAAATATGGTATGCTATACAAACAGTTTAAAATTTAAATGTCTCGGATAGCAATTAATTATTAAAAATCTCTTGTTAATCTTGTTCTGAATAGAATATAAAACTGTATATAATATAATATAACTGTTTTTAAATGTACGTTTGTGTGAAAAATCGTGTTCTTTGATTTTAATTAAGTTAATATTGTCATGCGTTTTACTGAATCTTTTAACGGAAACCGTTCACATGTTTTAGACGCTCAACCAATAATCGTTGACGGATACAGCGACCGTTCCGTGCAGAAGGAACAGAGGGCGAGCGTCCGCTGCATCGTTTCCGGTAACCCGACACCGGAAGTCACGTGGACGCTTGATGACCAGCCCCTTACCGGGCGGGGTCACGTGAGCGTCGGTTCCTTTGTCGCACCAACCGGTGACGTGTACAGTTACGTCAACATCAGCAGCGTGTCGCTTTTAGAGGGCGGAGAATACCGGTGTATTGCTAAGAATAGAATCGGGACGGCCGACCACGCGTCACGGCTGAATGTTTATGGTAAATAAAATAAAAAAAACATTGATTATTTATTGTTTAATATTTTAACTCTTTGTAAGCCTTTCATGTACTTTTATCATAAATAACGTTGTACGGCTATATAAACTGTTCGTTTCTTAGTACTCTTTCGCGATGTATGGAAAGGCTTTATGTCGGTAATTTGATAGAGCTGTTCAAAGACAATTTGCGGTAATTTAGTAAAGCATCTCAAAGAAAATACATGCCTTATCTGTGTTTCAATTTTGAAATCGTGGCCAAATCAATTAGATCAAGATGTCGTTCGTACTACTCCAAAGAGCGATTTGTCATATATCACTTTACGTTAATATTTGAACAAAAAAGCAAATAACATGTTCGTTGTTAACATTTCCTGAAAATGTGGAAAAACAAGGCTTGCCGAGAATTTCCTGACTGCTTTTTTCCCAGTTGTATTCGTTTTGTCATCGTTTGGGAAAAATACGACACGCAATCAGAACGATTTACGTAATTGACATGCAAAAAGTTGATAGTTTTCCGTGAGATTCTCATTGCGATCTAATTGCAGACGAGAATTGGTCTCTCGAATTTCCAAGTTTTTACGCGATACAATAATTGCAGCGATAATGGCCACATTGAACTTGTGAGTAGCAAACAAATTATGGCCTTGTTGTCGAAATTCGAACATGATTGCGAAATGCAAGCTGTGTCATTAATATGACAATTGACTATCAACGCATTGTCGTAAATGATCTCCGTAAGTGTTTGTCCATGACAAACAATGACAACCGTTGACAACAGCAAAAACAATATTGATGGAATTAATTATTTTTTAATGTTTCATTTTCTAACACGAAGACACACCGAAAGAACCAAACACCTTTCAAAACTATTAATAAATAGAAATCGTCAAAACTTACAAAAAATGAAATTAACAATAATCATAATGAGCCTTTTCTAAAAAAATTACCTAAGATAATCTTAATGTTTTTTCTTGCATGTCTTTGTTCCGGTATGTATGTTATGTTATTCATATGAAGTTGTGTTTTCCTGTGATTTACATAATCTAAGCCGGGATTAACGTGTTGTTGTTGTATTATAAACTCAGAGCTACATACAAGATTTTTACGCAAATAAATGTAGTCACTAACCTTTTCAATTCAAGTAATTTTAACCATAATTATGGGGAATGGTATTTGACTGGTAAATATAACATAAATCTATGAACTTAAAGGAGAAATGCCATGCTTTTTAAACCCATTAAAACCCCTTTATTTATCGAATTTAGTGCATATAAAAACGTATTCGCACCTCGCTTCGATTCATTGACGGTGTTATTAGCGAGAACGAATATGACAGACAGACAGACAGAAAGACAGACAGACAGACAGACAGACAGACATAGCGACAGGCAGATAGGCAGGCAGGCAGACAGACAGACAGACAGACGGACGGACGGACGGACGGACGGACGGACGGACGGACGGACGGACGGACGGNACAGACAGACAGACAGACAGACAGACAGACAGACAGACAGACAGACAGACAGACAGACAGACAGACAGACAGACAGACAGACAGACAGACAGACAGACAGACAGACAGACAGACAGACAGACAGACAGACAGACAGACAGACAGACAGACAGACAGACAGACAGACAGACAGACAGACAGACAGACAGACAGACAGACAGACAGACAGACAGACAGACAGACAGACAGACAGACAGACAGACAGACAGACAGACAGACAGACAGACAGACAGACAGACAGACAGACAGACAGACAGACAGACAGACAGACAGACAGACAGACAGACAGACAGACAGACAGACAGACAGACAGACAGACAGACAGACAGACAGACAGACAGACAGACAGACAGACAGACAGACAGACAGACAGACAGACAGACAGACAGACAGACAGACAGACAGACAGACAGACAGACAGACAGACAGACAGACAGACAGACAGACAGACAGACAGACAGACAGACAGACAGACAGACAGACAGACAGACAGACAGACAGACAGACAGACAGACAGACAGACAGACAGACAGACAGACAGACAGACAGACAGACAGACAGACAGACAGACAGACAGACAGACAGACAGACAGACAGACAGACAGACAGACAGACAGACAGACAGACAGACAGACAGACAGACAGACAGACAGACAGACAGACAGACAGACAGACAGACAGACAGACAGACAGACAGACAGACAGACAGACAGACAGACAGACAGACAGACAGACAGACAGACAGACAGACAGACAGACAGACAGACAGACAGACAGACAGACAGACAGACAGACAGACAGACAGACAGACAGGCAGGCAGACAGACAGGCAGGCAGGCAGGCAGGCAGGCAGGCAGGCAGACAGGCAGGCAGACAGACAGACAGACAGACAGATAGACAGATAGATAGACAGTTTATTTCAATCCAATAAGGCATTTAAGCCCACGAGGACATATATACAATACAAGTATTGACGAACAGTGTAGACAAGAATACAAAATTTGACAAAGTCGCGAATTAACAGAATTAATTCTTCTTTAGAACCTTGAAAAGGTCTGAAAATAATACATGACAACCAAGAAAAAACATAGACACAAATTACACTGTAATTTGAAAAAAAGCATACTCCCAAAATATACGGGTAACCAAAGTGCAAGAATACGTGTTTTGACGCTTAAATATTTTTCAATGTATTTTTCATCATTTTAAATTCGTAAATATGCAAGAAAGCGCATTGTCTGGTGATCTGATCGTGTAATAACATTGCTAGATAATAAAAACATTATTTTGAAAAAAACAAAAAGATTCTTACTTATTATTTGCTTATTGGCTTCAATTTGTAAAATCCAGACATCCGGATCATACAGCATCTTGTTGAAGACAGACATACAGACAGACAGTTTATTTCGACTTGTACAATGTACATCGTCAACAACACATAATGAAAATAGAAGATGAATTTTGTATTTGTATTTGCCCGGCTTTTGGAAACATTAGAAAAAAATACATTAACACATGTTATTATAAAAGACCATCTATGTATTAATATTTAAGTTTATTACTGCAAACGAATAATAAAACAGAACTAATAAAAGTATGCCTTTATGTGAAAGAATCACTTGCAGAAAGAACATCTTTTCTAAATGCAAGAATGCTTTAATTGTTCATCCTCTTTTTTCTTTTTTTCTTGTTTTTTTTTCCCTTTTTGTTGTTGTACTTAATTTGTGATCACGCCACTTTATTTGCTAAGTATAATGATTTGTAAAAATGTATAAAACTTTGTTCCTTTCACAATTGACAAACTGTACTGTTTTCATTATGTGTTGTTGACGATGTACATTGTACACGTCGAAATAAACTGTCTGCCTGTCTATCTTTTTGAAGATTGATGACGTCAGACCGCTGCATGACGGGCATATCGTATTCAGCATATTCAAGTACAAAATCTTTGTCCATTTCATTTGCAGGCGAGCCGTATATCCGGGAGATGGCGAACATCACGGCGACGGCCCATGAGAACCTCTACATCAAGTGTTACGTCACGGGACACCCGAAACCGTCCATTTCCTGGTGGAAAGGTGGGTTACAGCCCGTTGATATGCTTATGTTTTGTGTAAGGTACGGTTTAAATTAAACAAGTACAAAAGGGTATAGTATAAAGACTTTTTCTGAACGATAAAAAAATACTACATGAGATTCTGAACTTTTTCAATCTTAAGGGTACCCTTTTCCGCTCAATCCTTATGGTACTTTTTCCCATTCAATTCTTATGGTACCTTTCTCCGTTCAGTTCTTAGGTGATCATTTTTAGTTCAATCCTTAGGGTACCTTTGTGCGTTAAACCATTAGCAGTTCTTTTTTGTGTTTAATCTTTAGGAGTTCTATTACCGTATATTCCTTAGGGTACCACAATATTATACAGGCGTGTTTCTCATCAATACATGTACTTACGGAAACTTGATCTCATATAGTAAGTAACAACACTATAGTATACACGCGCCATAAAAATGAACAAAAAAACACGTGCACGAACATATCCAAGGACGAATATAAGACACAATTCAAACGTTCAATTTATGGTTATACCGTCGACAGGTATAACGTTAAGGCTTCAGTGTTTATAACTGCATGTTCTATGGGCGGAAACTGTGGCTCTACTTGCAGACAACCGGGCCCTGCCGGTGAACCACTTTCAGACGGTGGTTGACAACACGCTGACCATTCAAAAGGTGCAGAAACTGTACGACGCCGGCCGATACACGTGCCAGGCCCAGAACGAGGCTGGCATGGGGATGCAACGTAGCCTGTACGTCAGCGTAGTTGGTACGTTGCTTTGAACACGTGTTGAAGCTTACCGGGTAGTAGTAGTAGTAGTAGTAGAAGTATTAGAGGTAGCGGGTGTTGGTGATAAAGAAATAATTAGAAGTGATTATGTTATTGCATTGGTTGTAATATCATGTAAACTGTAATTGATGATGTCGTTGTGGTAGTGATGGTGGTGGTAGTATTGACGTAGATGTAGAAGTGGTATTGATAGTAGTTAAGTATGATATGAAGTTGCAGTTGTCATGATTGATGTGTTATAAATAACAACTTTGATTTGGTGATAGTGATAATACGTTCGTTTAGAACTGTTCGTCAAATGTCATAACCATCTATCATTGATGGTATGCTATGGACAGAGCCTCCGGTGATTGACCAATTTCGGATCCCTCCCCGGAAGCAGGGGGACAGACTGACCCTCTCGTGCGCAGTCAGTAGCGGCGACCTGCCTATCTACATCTCCTGGACTAAGGACTTCAAACCCATACCCCTGCACATCGGCATCTCCGTAGAGGTACAGTTGAATGTTGTATAATAATAAAATAAAAATAACGCGCGCATTCTGCGATCTAAAAACTGGTTTAATTGTCAACATTCATATATATTTGCTACATTTTCTGAAAATCATACCAAAGAGGATTTTCGTGCGATTGGGACTTATTTATCTCCATAGCACCGATATTAGGTTATGCTGCTGAATCGTGTCCTAACACAGTGCGGTGCCTTCAGCACTTTGATTTGTAATGCTCTTTTCAATACNAAAAAAAAAACGATGTGCTACAATTTTATTACAAATTCGCAGTGTTCAAATCCGCCTCGTGTCAATGGGTTTCATTACGTTTTGCAAGTAATTACAATATCCACTTAATCATCAGCATGCAATCATGTTCGGTATTAGATGGCGTTCGAATCAGATAATTTGTTCATTAATCGTTCGGAATTACGTCGTCGCCTTTTTTATGAAGTAATCAGTTTAGAATATTGTTCCGCCTGGTATTGTTTCACTTATTTGTCAACGACGTTATACGACAGGGTGATTACAAAGCCCGCATGGAGAGGGGACAATGTTATATACAGAACTCAGTTGTTTATATCCTAGATAGAAACATTAGATTTGTACTTGTAGATTTTTTTTATATAATACAAGTATAATAATAATAACGAAATAATACGATAACGTTACTGAAAATGATAATAAAATATCGGCCTTATTCCTCGAGTAATGCACACATGTTGCTGGGCGCTTAACATGGTTAACACGGTGTTTCCTAAAGGTACACCCAAAACCATGATTATTAATACGAAAGTTCGCCTTGTCGTAGTGAATATGGTGTCTGCTTAGCGACCGGACGTTAGCGGGTTCGATCCCCACTATGGGAGCGTTCTTTAGATCTCCACTTAAGACAGCAAGTACTGGTTCTAGTCCCAGGAAACGGATTCGAGAGCATTTCAATAAGCCTTAGGCTTTCGATGCAATCGAGCTTAAATAAAAAGGTTTATTTTCCCAAAGGCAATGCCTACGTGCTACTGGACGCTACAGACCGCCACTACACGGTGTTCCCCAACGGCACGCTCAAAATCGACACGACTATGGAGGAGGACGAGGGCAACTACCTGTGCAAGGGCGACAACTCGGTGGGCCACCCCATCAGCCAGATCATCTACCTGAAAGTGCTCGGTATACTTCATGCTTGACAGAATTACATACAAATGAACGTCGCTCTGTGAAAAAGGGGTTCAATGCATGTGCGTAAAGTTTCGTCCCAGATCAGCCTGTACAGTCCGCACAGGCTAATCAGGGACAACACTTTCCCCCGAAACTAGATTTGTGCTGAGAAGATATTGTTTTAAGCGAAAAATATCATACAATCGGAAAGTTACGTCCCTGATAAGCCTATGCGGACTGCACAGGCTAATCTGGGACGACACTTTACGCACATGCATTGAACCCCTTTTTACAGAGCGCGGCTCAAATGCAAAACTAGTGTGCATATGTTTTGCAGCATATGGCTGTAGACTGACCGCTTTCTGGACAGCTGAACGCGTGCATGATGATTTTGTATAACTACACGTGTATTGTTGAATGTAATGATATACATTTATCATCACCCTATATCGACCAGCGTGTTGCATTTGTTTGCTTTTGTTTGCAAGTCAACACATGAATGATAAACATGTGTTTGAGTTCTCGTCCTTTTTATGTTACCGGTGAATGCTAAGTCACCCTTGAATCCCACCTTGTTAGCATATGACAGTGCCCCCACTGTATTTTGCTCCTAAATGTAAATGTACCAAGGAATATATACAGAAAGTCGGACGTATAACAATTAATACAATGAATCGCTTTATTACGAGTAAAATATCATTTGCGTTCTCTTTTTGCCTTTATTATTGTTTCTTGTTTGTCATCAGTATTTATAAGCTGTGTGATCTATTTACATTAATTTTGGTTTCTTTTCTTTTCAACAGTCTTCCTACGCCATTATTGTTTTGATTCTGCCCTCTGGATCAGCAGACGATTTATGACATAAATCTATCTTACGGAGGTTCCGGAGATAGTCGATGTATCACGATTGTTGATTCTTATCACGTATCTTATCCGTTTCTAGTGCCAGCTCGTTTTGACGTCTCGGAGAAGAACTATACGGTCGTTCGCGGGAACAACATCATCCTGGACTGTCAGGCTATAGGCGACAAACCACTCTCCGTGTCCTGGAACTTCCGCAATAGAACCATGGGAACGGGCAAAATAGACAGGTAGAAATATAAACGCCCTTGCAAGTGTTACCTCCACTATCGGACTTGAAGCGAATTCTGTTTGTGTCCGTTTTAGGTAATAAGTCGATCTCAGCGCCGTTTTCTCCATTGCTGAACCTGGAATATATCAGAAATACAAGCATTAGAAGAAAAATCCGAATTTAAAACCATAAATAGGAAAGATTTCAAATAATTATCTCGTGGTATGTTATGACGTTAGATATTTTATTAGAGCTATGCGGGTAAACAGCCAGATCTCTATATTCGCTGATGTTGGTAGGAATATTGGCTTTGGTTACCAGTATGACGCGGAAAGGTGAAGGTCGCCCTATGTCACTTTGCTTAATATGGTAATAATCTTAAATGTGGACTGATTTTGAACCAAACATTCTATTTCACGGTTTCGATGTAAAATTACAAAATAATCCATATAAAATATTTGAAATTGATTTAGAAAATAGAAAAGATCTGGTTTGAACAAATGTTTTTATGTTTTCTATTCTTTTTTTCCCCCTTATTGAATCAGTTTTGTCAGGTTAAATTAAAGTTGATGCACAACCTGTATTTTTCTTAGAAATGAAGATTTCTTCCACATAAGATACTGAGTTTGATCTGTTTATATTGTAAATTTAAGTGTTGCATTTATATATGACGTATTTTGTTCTTTGTTTAATCCTTTTTTTTCTTCAACGATACATTTGGATTCTTAACCCTCTTACACCTTGACACAATATATCTTTGACTTATGATACTGTGACTCATAACGGCTCTACTACAACCCGCCACTCAATAAGGTTCAATTGCGTATCAAGATCAAAGTGGGGACAATTTGCCACAGTTTATTCGATCAGATTATTGCGGGACGGTCATAAATGGGAGTCAATAAGGTTCTACAAGAGAGATTTAATAACAAACAACCGCGAGGGTCCATCGATTTCTTTTGAGATTGTCGTAATTTGCGTGCGTTCGATACCGCGATGTAAGACAACGCGGTGTGCAAAGGGGTGGGTAATTATGGAAAGTCGATGCTATTACTTTGCAAGTATCAATACATGAAAAAGTCGTTATTGCGTTTTGAAAGAAATGACATACAAGTTACCGACTCTACAAAAGGGTGTTATAAATGAAATTTATATTTAAAATATTCTTCTTTTTCTACTATATACATACTTAAATTTACACAAAGAAATGGTTAATAACGATTTATCGACTCGGTGTCTAAACTTTGATCGTACTTGAGACCTTGAATACATTTATTTTTGAAAAGTGTGTGATTAATGGAAATATAGAATTGTTAAATGACAATATCCATGATTGGTGTTTGATGGTGATTCGAATAAAAGTTTGATATCATTGGGTCATGATACAAAAGATGTCACATCTATAAGAATTTCAACAGCAACCTACGTTGAATAAGGCCTGTGAAATGCGGTTAATTATTGATTGTTCGTGATAACGCGTTCGAACATGGCGTCTATACGTATTGAATCTGACCATAAGCGTAAGGAATGAGCATCTATTATATTATGTGTTTTACAAACACTTGCCTGAAGTATTTGTAAACCTTGGCATAATTGCTGTTTTTTGTTGTGTCTGTTGTTATGTTTTGTATAACATGACGACATATGCATTGGGTTGAAGCAAATTGAGATATTAAAAAAATCACGCTATATTTATTGGTTTACACTGCAGAAACTTTAAATATAAAAATCGATCACACATACAAACACACGCGCATGGTTTCTTTGTTTTCAGCCGGAATACAATTTCGGTACAGAACACGACGCGCGGCATGCTGTCCCAACTGACAATCCATCCGGCGGCACGTGGCGACACGGGCGTGTACACGTGCACGGCGGCCAACGAGCTGGCGGGAAAACAGGCGCACGATTCCACAACCATCTACCTCACTGTGCTAGGTTGGACTAGTTTAGTTGTGTTTGCTTCAGATTTCCTGATTTTCAAACTACATGTATACAACACTATTACTATGTGTATAGCAGTGCTTATGTTCTGTCAACCGTCGGAATTCCACGTAATTCATTAACCCTTTGCCTGCTGGGAAATTTGTCGTCTGCTAAAATGTTGTCTGCTAAATTTCTAAAATTAGCATTTTCTTTGATTTTTTTCAAAGAATACTATCAGAATAGCAAACAGTTTGGATCCTGATGAGACGCCACGTTCTGTGGCGTCTCATCTGGATCCAAACTGTTTGCAAAGGCCTTCAAAATCCGGTTCCAGCGCTCAAAGGGTTAACATTCACGTTTCCCAATCTACTGATGGTACATTGTTTACGTTATTCGAGTATATTTTAGTGATAAATTTATAATCATTGTCACCTCTGGTCAATGAAGAGTTTGGTAAAAGGCCTTCATTTCATAATATGTACCCGCCATGGTAAGGGCGCAAGAGAAACAGCCAGGTCGCTTGCTTTAAAATCAAGGCCCCAATGGACAACGGTGTTGTTTGCATATTCCTTACTTCTATGTATACATGTATAGTAAAAGTATACGTTTTGCATGACGGGATTTCGAAGTAAATTGGCTCAGATGATCACCAAGAAAACGTGTTGCGTGCAACACCAGATCGCTCGCTTTTAAGTCAAGGTCACAGTGGACACTTGGAGTATGTGCACATTCCTTATTCATGTATTGCGAATAGCTTTGACGTGCATTATGCGATGTGTAAATAAATTGGCACAAATAATCAATCTATCTATACGATGTGTCGCGTGATACAACCATATATTCCGGTTTAGAGTCAAGGTCACACTTGACACTTGAAGGCGTGCCTAGTCCTTATATGGTATTAGTGATAGTATATGTGCATGTGGCTGGCAGTTTTATTTCTTTATAGTGAATTGGCAAACGTTTTCATCATTTCAAGACGACATCATGAATGCACCAAATATGGTGCTTGTCTTAAGGACATTGTCCTATGTGTGAAGTAGGCTTTATGTGTAGCAACTGTTACAAAGGACTAGAACAGACATGTTTTATTAACTATAAACATGATGTGTGGCAAACAGCACTCGTTTCTGTGTCCAGTAAAATAGAACAGGTTCATCCGTTGCCTTCGGACACAATTCTAGTTTCGGTTGTTGTTGTTTCGTAAATACAAAGTTTGTGTTAGTGTTGTTTTTGTTGTTTCTGTTGTTGAAATAAAAATAGCACATCTATCTACCTGCGTTTCACCTGTTTGCAGAGAGCCCGGATGCGCCCGGCAACCTGACGCTGGTGGAGCGCGGCAGCCGCTCCTTGGTTCTCGTGTGGTCGCGGCCCTTCGACGGCAACTCGCCAATCATAGAGTACATCATCGAGTACCAGAACAACTCGGGTGAGTTTTATCTACATTTAGTAAACTTATCATGTACAGTATTGTTTTAAAGGCAGGACCCTTGTCCACATGGTTGTTATATGTGAACAGGGGTATTTTCTGATACCTATACAATTATTCAACTTTATGCATGTATTGTTTGTAAAGGCGTATTTACAGTAATGAAAAAACACGTATATTTTACTCAAATTACCATTAAGTTTGCGCAAATCGATAAAAGTACATTTGCAGTTGATCTTATATTCGTCGTAATTAAACGATACGATTTTTCGTAGTTTTTGGATGGATAGTACTGGGTAACATAGAAAATATTAAACATATAATCGATGATGCGGTCAACGTCTCCAAAACTCGCTCAGGTGAAGACCGCGGTCCGGTCCTGAACACGACGGTGGCCGGAAATGCGCTGACAGCGACGGTGGGTAGCCTACACCCGTCCTTCCTGTATGACCTGCGCATCCGAGCACGGAACGCCGTCGGTCTCGGGCTCACCAGTCACCAGGTGTCCACCAAACTGCTCGAAGAAGGTAATTGTTAGAATGATTAGTGCACCTATACATATCAAACCCTATGACGCACACAATCTGATGGTTTTCAAAATAATTCGATCATTTAAGAGGTTCACAATATGCCATGGTATATTTAGGCATGGAGGTATGTAGTATCATACTGATTAGTCGTTTACGATTTTTTAAAGATATTAACCTACTAATATCTTTCACCTTACTGATAAATGAATAAATAATAATAAAAAAAACTAAGACAATTAATTTAAATAATAAAATAACAAATACGTAATTTATATTGCTGACTTTAATAAGACAAAATATAGACAGTGCCACATTGATTGTCATTTCGCATACATGCAGTGCATAATACCTTCTTTACTGAACATGTGGTAAATGTTTTACAGCCCCTAACGGCCCTCCTACCGAGGTCAAGGTCATCGCCCTGGGGTCTCAGAAATTACAAGCCACGTGGAAGGTGACTTGATAAATCTCGTTTTCAAAATTATTTTATAAAACAATATGTCGATGTGTAACTGTTAATTCATGCAATGTATCAGAACGAGTATAACGTTTCCAGAGTCATGGGTCGTGTTCGATATGAGCCTCGCTCTGGGAAAAGGGGGTTTAATTCATGTGCGTTAAGTGTCGTCCATGATTTGTCTGTGTAGTCCGCAGGTTTATATATATTAATTAACGTGTGTAACTTAAAAAATGCGATTTGTTATTAAGAAATATTTTCCCAGCCTCCAGCGCTGGAGCATCGGAATGGCGTTATCCTCGGCTACTACATCCGGTACCAGAAGACGCAGAACGGAACCGCGCAGAGCATCAGCAGATACCTTGACCCTGGCGTCGATAACCCGCTTGGAGAGGTCAAGGTTGAATTGATCAATCTGGAGAAGTTCACGGAGTACAAGTTGTGCGTGCGCAGCTTTAACCGTGAAGGTCAAGGTCCCGACTCGCCACAGGTCACCGTAAAGACGCTCGAAGATGGTAAACAAAACATCATTGAACTTAATATGTGTTCAAAATGTTATTTGTGTGAGTGAAATGTATTTAATGTAGTATAAACAAACGTTTAAATGCATGAAAAAATATGAATGTGTAAAATTATTGTATAAGATATATGATACTAAGATGAGTGAGATAAATTTTAATAAAATTTGAATATAAGCGTTGAAAATCATCTTCCCTCTCAAAATTGTGATTTTGCTAGATCGGTATGTTTATTGTTCTTTTTTATAAATAAATCGCCTCCTTAACAGAACAAAGGCCTCTTTAATATGCAACATGGCGCAGATGGTCCAGAGTCTTACATCACATCAACCAATACGTTGCAAATTTGTGTAATACATTTGATAAATTTCAACAAAGCGGATTAACAGTTTGTCAATTTGACATTGACAATACTTGACGTTCAAATTTAGAATACAACACGAATTACTTTCTCATCTTGAATCAGTCGGTGTTACTATATGTTACCATTTGTTAAAAACCTGAAGTAGTGCATTAAGGGGCCGTTTGTAAATTGGATTATTTGAGTGGCGGAAGTCATTTACCATCTGGGCTGGTTTCAGTGCCTAGTCAACCACCGGAAGACGTGCAGGCGTACGCGCTGAGCTCCCAGTCTATCAGCGTCTCCTGGAGTCCCCCGCCATTCTTCAGCCTGCACGGTGTGCTGCAGGGCTACAAGGTCCTGTTCAAGCCGGACCGACAGAACGAAGGTACGGGCAACGCAGTGATATTCTGTACAAGCCGGACCGACAGAACGAAGGTACGGGCTATGCATTGATAGTATGTACAAGCCGGACCAACAGAACGAAGGTACGGGCTATGCATTGATATTATGTACAAGCCGGACCAACAGAACGAAGGTACGGGCAATGCAGTGATATTCATTAGACATGATGATTTGTGAAATATACCATGTCTCTGATAAAGGTGCGAAAATTACTTGTTAGTTAGAGCACATGGGGCTGGAACAGTGTTGCGATAGTATAATATATTATTATATTTGAGTTTCATTTTCGGCATTTTCGGCCAAAACAAACTAAATTGTACTATCCCAACACTGGTTCAGCACCCTGTAAGAGAATAGTTTTTTGAGCCTGGCGTTGTTCTGTTATGGTAATACAAGACAATTAAAACCATTAAAAAAACGATAAACACGCCCAATGCCAAAAGTATTTAATCAGCAACTCATTAATGTGTATGCATGTATCAATCAATACTAGTTGTTGTAACATATGCACCTCTCTGTTTGTTTCTTAGACGAGTCTGATGCGAGTTTCCTGGCGGCGGGCGGCCTCGACACTGTGATCTCTGACCTTGACCGCTACACAAACTACAGCATCCAGGTGCTGGGCTACACCCGCAAGGGGGAGGGCGTCAGGAGCAGCCCTATCTATATCCGCACCCTTGAAGACGGTAGGTGCAAGGATAATAAACCTTTGGTCGAACGAAGATCGCGCCTTATTTAGGTTTGTGCAATGTGGTTTATCTGAGGCCATGACGTACCGGTGTTTTAGATCGATTTGATTGGGCAATTGTGTTCTTAACATTAGTCACTGAAGTATATAAAGGATGAATCTTAAAAATGTGAGTTATTTCTTGTCGCCGAGAAAAGAACGTGGATAATAACTGTTGGCATGTAGTTTACCAGAAAAGTACGAGGGAAATAACTGTTGGCATGCCGTTAACAAGAGAAGTACGATGATAATTACTGTTGGCATGCAGTTTACAAGAGAAGTACGATGATAATAACTGTTGGCATGTAGTTCACGAGAAAAGTACGAGGATAATAACTGTGGACAAGTAGTTTACAAGAAAAGAACGATGATAATAACTGTTAGCATGCAGTTTACAAGAGAAGTACGATCATAATAACTGTTGGCAAGTAGTTTACCAGAAAAGTACGATGATAATAACTGTTGGCATGCAGATTACCAGAAAAGTACGATGATAATAACTGTTGGCATGTAGTTTACCAGAAAAGTACGATGATAATAACTGTTGGCATGCAGTTGACAAGAGAAGTACGAGGATAATAACTGTTGGAAAGTAAGTAGTTTACCAGAAAAGTTCGAGGATAATAACTTTTGGCATGTAGTTTACAAGAAAAGTACGATGATAATAACTGTTGGCATGTAGTTTACCAGACAAGTACGATGATAATAACTGTTGGCAAGTAGTTTACCAAATAAGTTCGAGGATAATAACTGTTGGCATGTAGTTTACCAGCAAAGTACGTGGATAATAACTTTTGGCATGTAGTTTACGAGAAAAGTACGTGGATAATAACTGTTGGCCCGTTGTTTACGAGAAAGGTACGAGATAATAACTGTTGGCATGTAGTTTACGAGAAAAGAACGTGGATAATAACTGTTGGCATGTAGTTTACGAGAAAAGTACGAGGATACTAACTGTTGGCATTGTAGTTTACGAGAAAAGTATGAGGATAATAACTGTTGGCATGTAGTTTACAAGAAAAGTACGAGGATGATAACTGTTGGCCCGTAGTTTACGAGAAAGGTACGAGGATAATAACTATTGGCATGTAGTTTACGAGAAAAGTACGAGGTTAATAACTGTTGGCATGCAGTTTACGAGAAAAGCACAAGGATAATAACTGTTGGCATGTAGTTTACCAGAAAAGTACGAGGATAATAACTGTTTGCATGTAGTTTGCCAGAAAAGTACGGGGATAATAACTGTTGGCAAGTAGTTTACGAGACAAGTACGAGGATAATAAATGGGGGCATGTAGTTTACCAGAAAGGTACGAGGATAATAACTGTTGACATGCAGTTTACGAGAAAGGTACGAGGATAATAAATGTTTGCATGTAGTTTACCAGAAAGGTACGAGGATAAAAACTGTTGGCAAGTAGTTAACCAGAAAGGTACGAGGATAATAACTTTTGGCAAGTAGTTTACCACAATTGTACGAGGACAATAACTGGTGGCATGTAGTTAACCAGAAAGTTACGAGAATAATAACTGTTGGCATGTAGTTTACCAGAATTATACGAGGAAAATAACTGGTGGCATGTAGTTTATCAGAAAGGAACGAGGATAATAACTGTTTGCAAGTAGTTTACCAGAATAGTACGAGGAAAATAACTGGTGGCATGTAGTTTACCAGAAAGGAACGAGGATACTAATTGTTTGCATGTAGTTTACCAGAAAGGTACGATGATAATAACTATTTGCACGTAGTTTACCAGAAAGGTACGAGGATAATTACTGTTGGCATGCAGTTTACCGGAAAAGTACGAGGATAATAACTGTTGGCAAGTAGTTTACGAGACAAGTACGAGGATAATAAATGGTGGCATGTAATTTACCAGAAAAGTACGAGGATAATAACTGATGGCATGTAGTTCACCAGAAAGATACGAGGATAATAACTGTTTGCATGTAGTTTACCAGAAAGGTGCGAGGATAATAACTGTTGGCATGTAGTTTACCAGAAAAGTACGAGAATAATAACTGTTTACATGTAGTTTACCAGAAAAGTACGAGGATAATAACTGTTGGCATGTAGTTTACGAGACAAGTACGAGGATAATAACTGTTGGCATGTAGTTTACCAGAAAAGTACGAGGATAATAACTGTTGGCATGTAGTTTACGAGACAAGTACGAGGATAATAACTGTTGGCATGTAGTTTACGAGAAAGGTACGAGGATAATTACTGTTTGCATGCAGTTTACCAGAAAAGTACGAGGATAATAACTGTTGGCATGTAGTTTACGAGACAAGTACGAGGATAATAAATGGTGGCATGTAATTTACCAGAAAAGTACGAGGATAATAACTGGTGGCATGTAGTTTACCTGAAACGTACGAGGATAATAACTGTTTGCATGTAGTTTACCAGAAAGGTACGAGGATAATAACTGTTGGCATGTAGTTTACCAGAAAAGTACTAGAATAATAACGGTTTGCATGTAGTTTACCAGACAAGTACGAGGATAATAACTGGTGGCATGTAGTTTACGAGACAAGTACGAGTATAATTGTTGGCATGTAGTTAAAGAGAAAGGTACGAGTGTAATTACTGTTGCCATGTAGTTTACCAAAAAGGTACGAGGATAATAACTGTTGACATGTAATTTACCAGAAAAGTACGAGAATAATAACTGTTTGCATGTAATTTATCCAAAAAGGTACGAATTTAATTATTGTTGGCATGTAATTTACCAAAAAAAGTACGAGGATAATAAATGTTTGCATGTAGTTTATGAGGAAATTACGAGAACAATAACTGGTGGCATGTAATTTACCAGAAAATTACGAGGATAATAACTGTTGGCATGCAGTTTTCAAGAAAGGTACGAGGATGATAACTGTTGGCATGTAGTTTACCAGAAAAGTTCGAGAATAATAACTGTTTGCATGTAGTTTACCAGATAAGTTTGAGGATAATAACTGTTGGCATGTAGTGTTTAACCAGAAAAGTACGAGGATAATAACTGTTGGCATGTAGTTTACGAGAAAGGTACGAAGATAATTACTGTTGGCATGTAGTTTAGACGAAAGGTACGAGGATGATAACTGTTTGCATGAAGTTTACCAGATAATTTGAGGATAATTACTGTTGGCATGTAGTGTTTAATCAGATAAGTTCGAGGATAATAATTGTTGGCATGTAGTTTGCGAGAAAGGTACGAGGATAATTACTGTTGGCATGTAGTTTTACGAGAAAAGTACGAGGATAATAACTGTTGGCAAGTAGTTTACGAGAAAGGTACAAGGATAATAACTGTTGGCAAGTAGTTTACGAGAAAAGTACGAGGATAATAACTGTTGGCATGTAGTTTACGAGAAAGGTACGAGGATAATTACTGTTGTCAAGTAGTTTACGAAAAAAGTAAGAGGATAATAACTGTTGGCATGTAGTTTACGAGAAAGGTACGAGGATAATTACTGTTGGCATTATAGTTTACGAGAAAAGTACGTGGATAATAACTGTTGGCATGCAGTTTACAAGAGAAGTACGATGATAATAACTGTTGACAGGTAGTTTACCAGAAAAGTACAAGGATAATAACTTTTGGCATGTAGTTTACCAGAATAAAAGGAGGATGATAACTTTTTTCATGTAGTTTACCAGAAAAGTACGAGGATAATAACTGGTGGCATGTTATTTACCAGAAAAGTTCGAGGATTATAACTGTTGGCATGTAGTTTACCAAAAAAGAACGAGGATAATAACTGTTGGCATGCAGTTTACAAGAAAGATACGTGGAGCATTATTGTTGGCTGGTAGTTTACAAGAGAAGTACTTGGATAAAAACTGTTGGCATGTAGTTTACGAGAAAAGAACGAGGATAATAACTGTCGGCATGTCGTTTATAACAAGATTGTAACTACACTAATAGACATTGGAAACTCAACTAATCGTTCGGTACAAACAACGTTTTACTGTTATATGATCCCGGTTCGCGTTAATATTTGCATTTTTTACAGAAGCTTTGAGGTCGCATTTATTTGAATAGGATTTAAACAGTTTTATGTGTGCCTGATATATAGCGGAAACACCCGTGTTTACTGAGTTCTGAATAAAAACTATCGTGTGAATGTAACTATATATCCATGTATACTGTGTATTACTTCTTGATTGAATATGCCGGGTTGAAATGTCAAACGTTTTCTTCAATATTTTTTAAGTGTAACTTTTTCAACTATTATGCTTCAAATTCAAAGGTTGGGTGATTGACCAAATATCGGCTATAATACTTAAAAAATAGTCCATACAAATATGTCATTGGCATGCGCGTGTATTAAAATAAATAAAGAAAGAAACAATACGATATCGATAATTTATAGCATTAACCATATCGTTACATTAAAAACGGTCTATGTTCTATCCGCAGTACCGGGGAGGCCGGCGGGTATCAAGGCATTTCCGGTGAACAGCAGCAGCGTCATTGTCTCCTGGCGACCACCGGTGCGAGACAATGGCGTCCTTACTTCATACAGCGTCTATTACTGCAACACCTCCACAAGTGCGCAGGTAACTGGCGTCCTTACTTCCTACAGCGTCTATTTCTCCAACACCTCCACCAGTGCGCAGGTAACTGGCGTCCTTACTTCCTACAGCGTCTATTACTGCAATACCTCCACCAGTGCGCAGGTAGCTCCAGATCGGTCCGCCCAATGGTCATGTAGCCAAAGCCGAATACCAATGCACAACTATTTCACACTACTGCTGCCATACTTATATGAAACTCTTTATGGGAAAACTTAATGCATGTTCGTAAAGTGTCGTCCCAGATTAACATGTGCAGTCCGCACTTTCCGCTTTCATGGAATGTTTCTTTATTAAGGAACTCCCTTCTAAACAAAAGTTCAGTTCTAGAGAAACGTGTCGTCTCTGATACGCCTGTGCGGACTGCACTGGCTAATCTGGGATGACACGTTACGCTCATGCATTAAGCCCATTTTCCCAGAATGAGGCTCAATTTATTAAGAGAGATGCTACATTTTTGTTTCGATATACCATAACAACAACGGCATTGTGGAAAACATCATTCTCAAACATCGCGATCTGCAATATTGGCAAACATTCGGTATAAAACGTGTGGTTTAAAATCCACCCATATTGTTAAAATAATAAACTTATCCTTCGTGTATATGTTAACTCGGTCTCAAACAATTATACATTGGGAATAATGTTTCGTCGTGGATAGTTATAACCAAAATATCAACAAAAATTACTGTCCCACGAAATATAATGATTTTACAGTTATTGTGAGTTAGTCGGATATTGTGTTAATTTGTGTTTGTTGAAAGATTTTGTTAAATACCAGTACAGGATTTGGTGGTTGCACTCAAATGCAAAAAAGAATGCCAGCGAAATCAGTGGTATCTATGGCGCCGCTGAACTGAAACAAAGATGAACATGTAAAGTGATTTTTTAAATAAGTTCGTTGTAAGTGATAACTCTTGCTGATATTGTGTACATTCTTGCCACATAATCCTTAAAACGACACAGATTTTCTGGCCCCAGATGTTCACTTCGTATGTCGAAACACAAACGCCTATACTATTGTCAGGTGCTGAAGGTGGAAGTCCAGCCGGAGTTATCGTTCTTCCTGCTCCGTGACCTTGAGGTGGGCGTGGATTACTGGGTCAGGGTCGCGGCCAACACGAAGATAGGGGAAGGGGACAGCACTCAGATCGTCACCGTCACGCCCGGCAATAATGGTACAAAGAGCAGCATTATTGGTTACACTAAAATAATTACAACCGTTATGTTATTAAGTGTAATGTTTTGCAAGGACCTTATAGACTGTTAAATAAGTTTAACCAAGTATATACACGTATATTTCACTCATAGATGTACATTTATTGTAAACAATGTTGTATGAATATCAATCACAAAATTAATATTTTCAATAATACACAATTGTTATTGTGTGTATATTTTGCGTAGTGTTACTACTGATTCTGATTTTTTTTCGTATCTCGCTTATTATGTGCACTGTACAAAATGTTTAACGCTATCATTGAAAATCGTTGCATTTTTATACTTGAATAAAGCTTTACCGTCAACTAAATATTTTGTTAACATTTGCATGCATGAATGTATGTCAAAATATTGGGGGGAAAAAAACACAATGAGAGCGAAATAGTGTAATCCATGGCGCCGCTGAACTGAAACGTAATTTAACATTTTAAGTGCTTTTTAGTCTCTTTAAAGTTATAACGTTTGCTGATATCGTGTACAGTATATGTATTTCTATCTCATTCACTCATCCGCCGTCTGTCCTCAGCCCCGGCGCGCATCACCAGCTTCTCCCGGGAGGTCGTCGTCTCCTTCCAGGTCAACGTCCTGTTGCAATGCAACGCCGTCGGCGACCCGAAGCCGACAGTCACGTGGTCGTCAAGGTACAGAACACTTAGGCGTGTATATTCTTACATCGAGTCTATAGTCTGTAGAATACAGAATATTGTTTAAACCATTGTGTTCAAGTTTAAGTTTTATATGTATAAAACGGCATATAATACCTGTCTTGGCATGGACCTCGCCATCTTGATCGTCACGTGATTACACCCTCTGAAATATAATGAACCTTTTTTCTCGGACAGGTACAGAGTCATAGATAACGCGGACCGACACTCGGTCCAAAGTAATGGAAGCCTACTCATGGTGGCCGTCATTGGGACAGACGCTGATAACTATACGTGCCGCGCGGTCAATCAGTACGGAAGTGACGTCATAACGTACAGTCTTAGCGTTCAAGGTAGTATATTATCTTTTTTATCGTTACATGCTATTCTTTAAATATTTGAGACGCGCTCTGAGAAAATGGAATTGAATGCATGTGCGTAAAGTGTCGTCCCAGATTAGCATGTGTAATCAGCACATGCTAATCAGGGACGACACTTTCCGCTTTAATGTTATTTTTCGTTTTAAATGGAGACTCTTCTTGACTAGAATCCAGTTTATGCGGAAAGTGTCATGCCTGATTAGCCTGTACGCACTGCACAGACTAATCTGGGACGAACCTTTACGCACATGCATTTTACCCCGTTTTATCAGAGCGAGGCTCATTTATATCAACTTTAAATTGATGTATGTATGCGTTGTGATTGATATTGCTCTGGCGGATACTTTTGTCATAAAATCTCTGAAATGTAAAGTGGTGTATACATTAAAGAACTTCTTACAATAATTTCACTACTGAAAAAGTCGTATGTCATTGACTATGTATCTTCATTCTTATGTTTGGTATGTTTATGATGTCATGTTTAAAATGTAAAATGTATAATGAAAGATATAGCATATATGGATATAAATAATATTTGCATCAGAAACTAGATATACCGAAAACGAGCATGTGTATACTTTTTTTCCAGTCGACGCTAACAGTCGAAGTAAGTAAGCATGTCAGTGTTATATATTGAGATTATTGTCCGGTTATTTAGTGCTTCACTTCATCCGTGATTCTACACGCCTATATTGTGCTATTCAATTCTATATTTCTATATTGTATAATTATTCTATATTTTGACAATTGGCTTTAATTTTCCTTTTTTTTCTTTTTATTGGCCCTTATCCCTATACATTCCTATATTCGTGGAAAAGTAATAAATAGGCCAATTAAGATAGAAGCATTTGGAATAAAACTGCGTGTTACTTGCGTTCAAATTATCTTGTGTATGAAATAATATGTGCGCGTGCGTCAGTTTCAACATCTTTGAATGAATCTGCTCTCTTTGAAAAGGGGGTGAAATTCATATGCGTAAAGTGTCGTACCAGATTAGCCTGTGCATTCCGCACAGGCAAGTTAGGGACGACACTTTCCGCTTTTATTGTATTTTTCGTTTAAAGGAAGACTATTCTTGAAGAAAATCAAATTTAGGCGGAAAGTTTCGTCTCTGATAAGCCTGTGCGGACTGCATAGGCTAATCTGGGACGACACGTTACGCACATGCAAAAAAAAACCTCTTCACAGAGCGATGCTCAAATGTTTCCCTTACCCTTCCCGGTACAACCAGAGTTTATTGGTTGTATGAAAGGATCCCTTCTTTAGATGAAAACTATAATTCGCAAGTGTTAAAAACAAAAGTATACAGACATTTTACAATAATATAACTTTGCAAACATGCTACAATAAAAATAGTGAATAATCATCATACATACATGAGTATAAAAATGCTTGTTAAATTATATAATTCAATGCTGTTGTATTTTGTCCTCTTGAAACAGATGCGAATGATGCGAAACTTGAAAAGTGAAATGTTTGAGAAATTTCTGCATCTATGAAATCAAATGTAACAAAAGTTGTCAGTTCAATAAATCTACTTTGGCTTATTATTTATTTTCCTATATTTTCCCCATCTTTTTCACTCAAAATTAGTATAATTTCACGTCATTCATGTTTGCTTTTGTGACGGAAAATTCAGTGGACATTTTGCTTAACTTCATGTATGCATGTGGTATTTCGCATTTATTATAACATCAGTAAAAACATAGCATGTATCCTACTGTATAACATACATGTATCTTGTTTTGGATTAACTGTATGAACACATCGGCTATATTCTTATTTGTTGCATGCGAACTTTGCAAAGGCAAAATAAGATATGTATATTGCAGACATTATGGTTTACCCTCTGACACTAAAATCCGTTTTAAAGTTGTTATGTTTAAACTATTTGTTCAAAATGTTATAACCAAAACATGCTAAATTTGATTATAGATTCATTCTTATTTTGCTCATACTGCTACTCAAAAGTCCGCGCCGTTCTTGCCTGTGACTGGCCTTGCTCACGAATATTTCTTTCTCTCAAGTTGTATTTTATTATAAACTTAAAGTCAATAAGTTTTCTCCAAAATGATATTTGATAAGATATAAAAATTCATATATAAATTCAAACAATAGTTCAAGAATAAAAAAAGCCTTTGGCCAAAATATCAAGAATGAAATATCTATGATTACCCGTGACCCATATTTCAGCTCCCTTGAAGGCTCCTATTTTGTAACTTGCGATATATATAAATACCCGTTAACTCTATTTCATCTATGATAACCTATGTCCCCTATTTTATCTATGATAACTCGTTTCCCCTATTTCATCTTCGATTACCCCTGTACACTATTTCGCCTATAATTACCCCTGTGCCCTATTTCAGCTCCCCCGAAGGCCCCTATTTTGTCACTTGCGCCTGTCACGTCATCAACGATTCAGGTGAACTGGCTTTCCAGAAGCAACGGCGGAAGTCCCATCATAAGTAAGCCTTAATTGAATTACACAACTACATGAATTTATTATATATGAGCCTCGCTCTGTGAAAAGGGGGATTAATGTATGTGAGTAAAGTGTCGTCGCAGATAAGCCTGTGCAGTCCGCACAGGCTAATAAGGGACGACACTTTCCGCTTTTATTTATTTTTCGTTTAAAGGAAGACTCTTCTTGACGAAAATCTAGTTTAGGCGGAAAGTGTCGTCCCTGATTAGCCTTTGCGGACTGCACAGGCTAATCTGGGACAGCGCTTTGCGCACATGCATTCAATCCCCTTTTCAACGAGCGAGGCTCATATATAAACAATATAACATAATACATAGTTTAATTAATGTACTGCCCCTGTAATGGAACAGAATACTTAACGAATGTTTTGCTTTAAGTATGCGCAAAGTCTTGAACAAAAGACAGTGAACATATATTTACAAATTGCAATAGAAATATTAATTAAGCGGACTATCCGGTATTTAGGAAAGTTTAAATGTGTTGTATATTTCTAATTTTCTAGATAAACGTCGTAAATCGTCGATCGTTTATTTAATACAAAAGGATATTTTAAATATGATCCCTTTTAACAAACAAACACGCAACTTAATCCCGCCCGACAGGCTTCCTGTTGCAGTACCGGAAGGACCACGACAAATGGCGGGAGATTGTACTTGGTCCACGCAACCGGACGTTCACCTCTGCGGGTCTCCTGTGTGGCACCGGATATAAGTTCTCCATCACCGCCCTGAACGGCGTTGGGCGAAGTGAGCCAAGCAACGTCATTGATACGAAAACACTGGGCGAACGTAAGTACGAACATCACATTGGATGTGCAGTTTACTGAAGCGTCCAAATATGCAGTGGATTAACGCAATGGATTCAGCTTTCGCCTCGTACACGAATTGTTTTTGGATTTAACATGATAGTGTACTACACATGTTTTTTCCCATCTGGTTGGTTACTTAAAATAGCAAATTTTAGAAATACATGTGCTTGCTTCTACCTGGTTAGTAACTTAGTACAAATGAGCCTTGCTCTGTGAAATGGGATTAAATGTGCGTTAAGTGTCGTCCCAGAATAGCCTGTGCAGTCCGCACAGGCTAATCAGTGACAACACTCTCCACTTTTATTGTATTTTCTTTTAAAGGAAGACTGTTCTTGACGAAAATCCAGTTTAGGCGGAAAGTGTCGTCCCTGATTAGACTGTGTGAACTGCACAGGCTAATCTGGGACGACACTTCATGCACATGCATTAAACCCCCTTTTCACAGAGCGAGTCTCAAATGCGAATACAACTTGCACTTACTATCAATTTTAAGCTTCATCTGCGTTTTGCAACTTTTGGTCAAAAGTGTCAAACAGTGCCTAAGATTGATTTCATGTTGGCTTTAATATATTTTGTATGCATATGTACATAAGAAACAGTTACATCAGGGTATAATGTATCCTTCTCGTATTTCTGAAAATGTGTTCAACTACTATTTTTGAAATGACATAGGATAAAAAATGGACATAATGTATGCACCTACGTTGCATATTTGGTATAATAAAGTATAATCATTTGCCCTTACATGTATATATGAAAAATTACCGATCTAAAAACTATATAACAGCGTGTTACTCAATTTATTATCATTTAACAGCCCCGATAGCGCCGACACAAGATGAGTTGTTACGCAGCGTGAACGCGACGTCGGTAGAGTTAAACTTCCGGTCGTGGCAACGTGACGTCTGTGGTATCCACTATTTTTCCATACGCTACCAGATATGGGGTGATGCACAATGGGTGCAAGTCAACAACAACATCCACTGGAACACGGTACGGTGTTAATCATTTACCACTAAGATACGCATTTGCACACATGTGTGGTCCCTTGTAGAAATTAAAATAAAATTTTAGACCTTTCTTACTAGATTCATGTTTTAAAGGCTTCATTTCCAACCTAAGATACGGATGATCAGCAAACAGCATAAAACCAGAACTGCGAGACTGTTCTGGTTTTATGCTCGTTGCTTAAAGCCATGTTCGCTGTGTCTTCTGAGCCTGAAAGGGTTGAGTAAACATGGTTTACGCTCCGAACTTCGGAGTTTAGCAATAGTACAATATATTGATGGCACGAGACTTTGTAATGCATACATCAGCTTTTAGTTTATGGTTTAGAAAAATTGTAGTTTTGAGAAGTACGGTGTATATGTTCAATATTTGTATAACGTTGAAATACGAGTGTACAGTTTTGCCACGAATGAGTTCGACCTGTATTATACACTGTTCGCGGCGTATTTTACGTCTGATCATCGCTATTATATTCTTTATATTCTTAAATAATACCTATCACATTTTACAACGATTTCTCTTCATGTTCGTTTTCACGGCGACGACAACCATTTAGTGTGGGCAGTATTCGTGTTGTAACACATGAAACTTGCGATTATCTGCCCCTGTGCCAAAATGTCACCACCCTCATAGTGACTTCATATCGTGGAGACAAGACGGAAGTGGTGCCATGCTCTCGTCTTATTTATAGTTCACACCAACGATCAATCAATTTGCAGTTCCCCTTTTTGGGGTTGTTGCATAATTTTGATTGTAACACCCTACAAATATTATAAACTAACTATGTGTCTGTTGGTTCCCGGCAGACATTGCACGTGGTGGAGGACCTACATCCGGCCACTCGCTACTCCATGAAGGTGACGGCCTACACCGACGCCGGCTCAACAGAGTGTCAGCTGGTGTTCGGAACGCTCACGTTCTCCGGAAGTAGGTTTTGCAGTCGCTCACTCTGATCCCCTATAACTCGTTTTAACTATGTCTTCTTTACTTAATACCTAACATAAAAAATGGCCAAAATTCACCAAATTCACCGACTAACGAAGTATTATTAAATCCGCAAGCAACTGTATTATCGACAATGATTTCGAAATAAGAAATGGCATTTTTGTTGGTGCAAACAAAATAATGTGTTGATAAACTGCCTTAAGGTTGTAGAAATTGAATTGAGTCAATAATATTCTTAATAATATTTTTCGTATTTTCATATAAGTGTTTAAAAGATAAAGGTAAAAGATAACAATAAAATGCGTATATCTCAAAGTGAAACACTAAAATCGCTTTAAATAAAATGGTCCTACACTGTTTCGTGAATAATTGTGTAAGTATAATAGTAGTGGGATAAGAAACAAAGAATACATTCGGTGTGTTGTTGACAGGCGCTCTAGAGCCGTTGTTCGTGACGCACAAGGACGTAACATTCTTCTACAAGAAGCTCTACATCATGGCGCCCCTCTGTGCCGCCTTCGTCGTCTTGATCGCCGTCGGCGTCGGTGTGGCGCTGTTCTGCGTGCGCCGACGGCAGGTCATGCGCTACAAAGGTAAACATATACAAGAGCCGCGCTATGTGAAAACGGGACTTAATGCATGTGCGTAAAGTATTGTCCAAGATTAGCCTGTGCAGTCCGCACAGGCTAATCAGGGACGACACGTTCCGCTTGTAATGTATTTTTCAATTAAAGAAATACTATTCTTGACGAAAATCCTGTGAAGGCGGAAAGTGTCGTCCCTGAATAGCATGTTCAGACTGCACAGGCTTATCTGGGACGACACATTACACACATGCATTAACCCTCTTTTCATAGAGCAAGGCTCATATACATGTATAGTCGACTGATTTTACTTCAGCTGTCGTTAATTGTGGAGTCAGCGGTAGTATCTTCTGTAATAGTTTCGTTAGTTGTTAAAGATATTAGCTACGGTAAAACAATCAATGTAACGCCACCTATCTTCGTGTAAACTTGAAGTTCTTAAATTGTGTATATATCATAATATAAATTTACGATTGTTAAGCGTAAACGCATTCTCCCTTTCCTAGTTGTTCAAAATGGCCATAACATTCAGCAGCCTATTCGCTTAATTATCTTCATTCGTTGAAACTATTCGTTACTTTTTAATTGTCAATATTCAACATTCATTTACTCATTTGATTGTCCATTTTATCGCTGCCCATAAATATAAAGGAGCGTTGGCAACTGACTGACTGTTTCACCGCCATATAGAGTTTCTTTCATTTCAAACAACGGTTTCGACGGCATGTATATGTTTCTCAATAGAGAACAGCTCCAACATCCGGCGGGACATCACGGCCGAGACGTCGCTAATGAACGACCTTGACAAGCGGCTTAACTGCGTCGGTGGCGACAGCCCCGGCGACCCGCGCCTCAACCGAAACGTCAACCTGCTCATCTCACTGCACAGCGACGACAACCTGTCCGGCCATCACAGTCCCTGGGGGTTCCATGACGTCAGCAAGACCAACAGCGACAACGCCTCCCTAGAGCAAGATGGTAGGTTATTATTGGCAGTTTATCGTCAACGTGATAACCAATAAAATGTCTACAGCCGAGGGTTCAGTTTATGCTTGTCATACATTTGAACTCACCTGAACACACAAATTGTGAGCTTCTCTGGTCAGCCAAAAATTTACTCAAACATATTCTCGCTCGAACTCTTCGATTTAAACAAACTAAGCAAGCACGTTCATGTGGTGGTTGTTAAGCATATTTCTTCAATGCTTCAATGCGTTTGTTTATCTTACACTTGTAATTTCTCCATACCACAATAAACTTTCTCTAATCCCCTAATTCCCCTCAATTTAGTCGATGTACAACATTAAACTGTTTAAACCCATCATTTTCACTCCATTCAGACTTTAAACTACAACAAACTGCAGCTATCCCCTAATTTCCCCATCACTTCCGACAATGTACAACAATTAACAGCCCTCATTTCCCCTTCCTTCAGACAATGTATACCAATAAACGGCCCTCATTTCCCCTCCCTTCAGACAATGAACGACAATAAACAGCCCCTTTTCCCCTCTCTTCAGACGATGTTCTAGAATAAATAGCCCTCATTTCCACTGCCTTCACACAATGTACAACAATAAACAGCCCTCATTTCCCCTCCCTTCAGACAAAGTACAACAATAAACAGCCCTCATTTCCCATCCCCTTAGACAATGTACTACAATAAACAGCCCTCATTTCCCCTCCCTTCAGACAATGATCTACAATAAACAGCCCTCATTTCCCCTCCTTTCAGACAATGTACTACAATAAACAGCCCTCATTGCCCCTCCCTTCAGACGATAACCTAAATTAACTGCCGCTAATCCCCTCATTTCCCACTATCTTCAAACGATTAACTACAATAAACTTCCGCTTATCGACAAATTTCCCCCTCCCTTCAGACGATCAATTACATTAAACTGTCGCTATTCATTTCCTCCCCTCCCTTCAGATGATCAACGACATTAAACTGTCGCTATTCATTTCCTCCACTCCCTTTAGACGAGGACGCGAACATCAACCCGTACGCGACTTTCAACGAGCTAAAGCTGGTGTTTAACGAGAACCCCAAGTACCACAAGGCGGACCCAGAGTACTCCGGGGACTCCATTAGCCTCGAGAAGGCCGAGGCGCAGAAAGCGGTAAGTCGAGGCGATGTAGGCTTGCGATTTATATGTCGCCGTCTAGGAATGACACGAGCCTTTCTAAAATACATTTAAGGTTGTAATACTAAAGAATGCCCCCATCAAAGAAGTGGGTGTATATTGCTTTGCACCTGGCCTTCGTTTGGTCGTTGGAAGGTCAATATTTAGGTCGAAAGGTCGCACCGTAGACCTTTCCGCGCGATATCTAGAGACTGCTTTGACTTACCACCATGCACATTGGTATGATACTTGGGAGGAAAGGAAGACGCATATCGATTTTAAGCTAAACATATCAAAGGTCAGGGTAACTTTGGATGAAAGAATGACTCTTTCTGATTTGAGGTCAACGGGTCAAAGGTCAAGGTCAAACGGGCTTATAACAGGAAATTTGTTTCTGCACAAAATCTTGAGAAAGCTTTAACCTACGATTTTGCAAATCGTTATAGTGGTTACTAAGGTTGATTTTAGACGCCTATTAAGATCGAGGTCATCAGGGCTAATGTCAAGTTTATCACCCTGACACATCTACGTTTTTTTGACAATACTCGTTTTTCTTGCAGATGATGGCCCACTGCGACACAAAGAAACCACCCCGAGGTGCCAGGAATCCGCCGGGCCCGCCCACCACTACCGCCGAGACGCATAGCTATGATAACCAAGGTAACGTCACCAATGTCATTTAAACTTAATGTGCCTTTTGTTTTAATTACCATGACTACAAAAAGTGTATTCGATGCTGTCCGCCATCTTGGAAACTAACTACCCGTAACCCACGGAGGTTAAACAGATGGACGTTTCTCCTTTTAAAGCATGGGTGTTACAATTTTTTGTTGCAACTGTATAGTGAGCATGTTGAACAAGTCAGTCTTGATTGTATTGGCATATACGGACCACGAAAGTGAATATGACAGTCCGTGTGGGAATGTACTTCGTCGTTAATGCCAGCGGATATTTAAGATAAGATAAGATAAGATAAGATTTATTTTGAGTCGGCAAGACATATACAGACAACATAAGCCATTAAGGCTTTTGAACCGACTATATAAACAAGTGTATATAAGTAACAAATATAAAGCAGCTAAATATGGAATAAAATATAGCAATATTAATTTAAGTTAATAGATATGTATGCATGCAGAAGAGTTATTAAAAAAAGCATAATATTACATTCACTGGTCCTTATATTATTTAAAAAGTTGTGCAGGAAGCCGCTGATCTGGATCTATACAGATCTCAAAAAACTGCCATAAAAATTTGCGGGAATAAAAACTGAGAAAAAAAGAAACACAAAATGTGTGACCGCTAAGAAAATATGTAAAAGCGAAATATCAGCTCGAATCAGATTCGAAGTTAACTGATCAGCAGCTTCCTCACAATAAAACACATAAGCACACATAAAAAATGACAAGAAAAGCAAACAGAAGGTAGTTATAAATATATGGTAAAACAGGTAACATGACAAACAAATTAATAATGATAATACTAATGAAGATTGTTCATTGACTGGCATCAAGCAAATACAAAAAACTGACAAACACAGCAAGCAATGGGTAGTACTAGATTTGGGGCAAGCAGATTACATAACAGACAAAATAGTAATGAAAAATGTTCATTTACTGTCATCATGCAAGTAGCTGTATATATATATACATTTATGCATACATGTATATACATTGATACATGCACAGACGCATACATTATACATATAGTGCATTTCAGCAGAACATGCAAATATAAGAGGTTAATTGTCATGAAATAAGCACCAAGCAGTACAAAATGTTTAAACACTAGAACTTGGTACAATAATGGTGACACGCAACAAAAAAGCAAAAAAAAAAAAAAAAAAAAAAAAAAAAAAAAAAAAAAAAACATAAAAAAAAGCTGACAATCATATCATGTGTAATAATATTTCCGGAGTTTCAATATACCAATATATTCCGATCATACTATTGCATCCGTCAACTTTTCGCTTAATGGATCAGTCTATCAACACTCACGTAGTTTGTAACAAGT